>JUBA01000082.1:0-50798 GCA_000818905.1 Trebouxia gelatinosa | reverse complement strand
AATTGGCTTGTTGCCCTGTGATGTGTGTTGTGTAGTGACTGTCGCACCTGCACAAGCAACTTCTGAGCCTGTGCGCCTTATAACAACCGCACTGGGACGGACACTGGAGCTGTGCATGACTGGTGAGCTTGGCGTGTCTAGCGATTGACATTTATGTTTCTAATGGCAGAAATCTAGCTTATCACAATAACTGCTAGCAGGTCATACGTACGGCCCCATGCCAGTCCCTTGTGCCTTTTAATCCTGCATCCCTCAACACCTTGCTGACACACGCATTGAACCCACTTCCCCACTTGGCCTTGTCAGCTGTGCTCTTGTCATTCTCATCGTGACTCACCACCTTAAGACGCTGCCTGCACCTGTGCAAGCCACACACAATCAGACTTCTCATCAGCTGCCTGTCAGTGACACCAACGGGCATTTTCAGCAGATGGGCAGCTGCCAAATTTGCGTGGCACTCTCCCGCAACCACCTCTCAACTGTACTTGGCTCTGGCAAAGGCGGCAAACATGGCTTTGGCAAAGTCACCAATGTCGCAGATGGGCATGGCTGAGGAAGTATGGGGAGCTGACAGACATCACAGGCAGACCCATCAGCAGGGCCAGCAGCCAAAGCAGCCTGGCGCCCTCACACGAGCGCAAAGACATGCTGCGCAGCAACACCCGGGACACTGACCTGTCCGGCTCAGACTCAGATGAAGGTTTGTATTGATGCCCTTGATGCCACAGACACCACACCTTCCTGTGTTTACGCTTTGCTGCTGATTGGACTGTCTGGCAAGACACTTGCGTTTCAATACTGCAAAGGAAACTTGCTTACTGCAGCTGCTCATGCTGGTAATGCCGTGGTATAGAGAGTGCTTTCTTTACGTGCAGTGGTACTGGCTCAGCAGTGATGCTGTTCATGTGCCTGCAGCCCTCTGCTGTGTGCATCTTCACGACACCCATGATATGTGTTGTACATAGAGACTTTCCATTATTATAAACAATTTAGGTGTTGTCCCTGATGCTGCTGCTTCTGCATTACTGTCCATCACGCTTCAACCACTCTGCACATTCATAAGTATGATGTCCTTCATTGCAATCTTCTGGAAACAGTTAAAAGGTATTGGTTGATGTACAGAGGATGAAGCAGACCCTGGCTTGTTGCGTTCCCCAAGCGCAAAGGGGCAATCCAAGCGCTTCATACGCACCGGCTCATCAAGGTCTGAAGATGGCTCTCCCAGAACCACATGGGAGGACCAGGACGATGACCTCATACCTGCCGGCCAGTCCAAGTCTGAAGATGGATCACCAACACAAGACTGGCTGGCAGCAGATGACTCACCTGCTGATGCAGATGCAGCAAGTGAGTTCCCTGTTTGGATAAAGAGCAAAAAATGCGGCCGAATGTATTTGCAACAACTGCATTTGGATACGTATCTGCTGTGCAACTGTCTACTTGCTGGTGATCTGCAAGGTGTTGTTAGCAGGCCATGGTGTTCATCAATCTGTCCTGTTGCAAGTATATGGGAATGGCAAAAGGGTGTTGTAATGTGTGTCCACAGCGCATCGCTCTACTCAAACATGTATGGTGAGCAGCTGTGTTTTCACTTGCATGGGAGTGGTGCTCTGAGGTATGCAGGCATGTGTCTATCATAATATGTAACTGAAAATTTACTACTAAACACAACACTAGCGAGCAATGCACAGCAGTAAACTTGACTGTGTCACAAAGCTTGATACCATGAGCTTGCTTCCAAGACTTGCAGTAATGCACTGCAGGCTATGCCAAGTCTCAAGAAGCACTTACGTCACCTGCTACTTGTAGTCCGGCACGAGCACAGCATCGTGCCCTGCGCATGAGCAAGCTGGCTGCAGCTGCAGCACATGGGGGCCTTCTTTCAGCTCAGTCTTCAGGAGACCTAGGGCCAGCTTACAGAACAGACTCAGCCGACTCACAGTCGCCCCTCCTCTCCCGCCTGCTGGGCAACACCTCTCTTACAGAGGCAGAACTTGCAGAGGAGCTGGGCTCTGCATTCTCTGCATCAGCGCTGCAGCCGTCTGCTGCCCACCAAGACCCATTATCCCAAAGTGATGCAGACAAGCACATGGGCATCAGTCATCCTCTGCAGGCTAGCATGCTCAGCAGCCCATCTCAACAGACTGGGTCACTGCCAACTGGCGGTTCGATGCATGACCGAAGCGGTGACCCTGTGCAAGGCAGCTTTCAGGGCAGGCCGCCTAGGCAGGTTTCAACTGCCCCGGTGCTTGCTGCAATACATACTAGCAGCAGTCACCCGCTGCAACAAGAGGGATTGAGCAGTGCAGAGACATCCCCGAGCTCTAGTCTGTGTTCATCTCCTCGACAGAAGAAGCACGGCAGCACACGCTTTGCTCTAAATGAGTCTGAGTCCGGCGGTATGTGAGTGCATTTGAACAGTTGCTTCTCATCATGCACTGACTCATGCATCTTTTGTCTTGGGCTGAGCACAGCAGACTCCAGTGGACCCACAACAAGCATCCACAGCCACTGTGTAGAGACGCACTCAGCATGTTGTAGGTGTTTGGGCCAGTATGTTGAAGCTTTGGTTCTGCAGCTGCCTTTTTGAAGCGGTTGCATCTGACACACTTTCAAAATTCCATGTAGGTAGTCTCGGCAGTAGTGCCAAGACCACCAGGCTCGGTCAGAGCGCCCTCAAGCGAGGCAACACGATGGGTAGCTCCCTCAGCAGCGCCAAGAGCACCAAGCGAGTGCAGCTGGCAGCACCTGAGAAGGCATCAGAGCAGCTGCAGACCACCGATGTGGCTTTGGAGATACAGGAGGGGTCCTGGAATGAAGAAGAGGACCACAGTTGGCCGGGGCCCGCCCCTTTGCATGAGCCCAGGGCTAAGCTGATGCCCAGCAAGAGCAGCCTGAAGGCATCTACTGCCTCTGGAAGCCTCAAATCTGCAGCCTCAAAGAGCCGATTCCACCGTGACTTCACCCAAGGGGGGTCTTTGAGGTTCAGCCTGGGTCCCCAAAGGCAGCCGGGGGTGGGGGTGCTGCATGAAGACAGCATGAACTCTGACCACAGCACGCTGTCTGCCAGTTTTAAAAGCTTCCGGAGCATCCCAAGCCGGCTCAGTCAGTTTGGCACATCACAGTCACTGCGCTGGTCTGTAACTACTGTCCGATCTGACGAGTTTTGGGCTTACTGCAAGCGAAGGTTCCTGACCACTGCCATGGTGCTGGCGTATTTTATGTACCCAGATATGTCTGAGAACATTGCCAACATCTTCTCGTGCTATCCAGTGCAAATTGGCACCTACTTGAATGGTACCACTGGCTCGGTGAGTTGCTCTTGATACCAATGCTTCCCATACGCATTAGCTCTTGATGTTGACAATATGTCAATGTCAAGGTTTGTGTGCCCAAGTTGTCTCTTGTACAGCTACAGCATGTGCAAGACAGGTCCATGACTGCTAGTAGAGTCACCCATGTACTTATGTTGTCTGCCCTCTGCCCTTGCGCTCAGTGTCCCTGAGCTGGCATGCTGTGTGTCCGAGTCTGTGAGGAATAGTCTAGTGTAGCAGAGTGCTTCCAAGCTTACTCAATGCCGTGAAGTGCTGTTGTGTTTGTGCCAAGGGCAGCAGCAGAGCTTATGATCAATTGCGGAATGACTTGTGACATCCGCCATCTGCCTGTGCATGTAGTGAAACCAAGACAAAACTCCGAAATCAACGCTGCTTGTGAAGCAGCACCTCAAGCTGCACCGCATCCAAGCATATGAGCTTCATTGCACCAACTGTAGTTGCATTCTGACTTGTGGTTGTACAACAATTGCCAGAAACAGCAGCAGCAGCTCATCTGCCCCTTTGCTGCAACTGCCAAGTGGTGTGCAGGTGACTCAGTACTACTGGACTCAGGACACCACAGAGCTGTGCTTCAAGGGCAACCACTTTTGGGTGGCCCTGCTGCTGGGGGTGCCAGGAGTTCTGCTGGTCTGCCTGGGGGTACCCATCTGGTTTGCTGGGGTGCTGTACAGGAAGCGGGACAACCTGATGGACATCTCTCTGCACCGCACTTATGGCTTCCTGTATCAAGGCTACAAGTAAGCACCACACTGCAGTGCCCACCTGTTGACTCACACACACAAGTGCACATTCTGTCACATGGCAAGCAATTGTGCGAGTGCTGTTTTCCTCCCAACAGGTAACTGTGGTGTATCCATATTGTGTGGCTCCTTACGCTGTGAGATGGCGCTGTAGCTCATGCTCAATGGCAGGTCTGTTTTTCTCGCAAATGGAGCTGCTCTTGATATTGCCGCCAGCAATGTATGCAGATCCTGCAAGCAGCCAGCCAAAAGTCAAACCTGCTGCCATTGCACATCCCATGTCCAGGAGTGAGTGCTTTGCAAAACACATCAGCATGGGTGCATATTGCATCTGTCGAAAGCTAGGGTAAAGGCTCTGACACTTGCAGTGTAGTGCTTTGCTGCTGTATGTTCGTTTGCTGCATGTTTGTTTGGTTGCTGGCGAAGCTTGACATGCAATGCTGCCTGCACAGGGACAAGTACTACTGGTGGGAGAGTGCCATCCTGCTGCGCAACCTCTTGCTGGTAGCAGTGGTGTACCTGGGCACAGCCTTTGGGGTGTATATTCAAGCACACATTGTGCTGCTCATCATGGTGGCATCCCTTGTGCTGCATGCCTACACCCGCCCCTTCAAGGAGGACATCATTGACACCATGGAGCTGGTATCCATAGGTACACACAGAGAATATATTTCCTTTGACTTCCCAAAAAACTGATGAGACAGCAAAGAAACATGTGCAGAAGCCATACAGATTGACTAGCCTTAATGCTCTGGTTTCAGCAGACAGTGTTTATGATATCAGGACTGACTGTGCTGTATGTGATTGTACTCTGCAAACACAGACCGAGCATGCACATCATGATGTGTTACAGCACACAAAGAACCTATGCTGCACCACAAACAGCAATGCATGTCAGACATGTCATTTGCCACGCTTGCAAATCTATCTCACTGAAGGGATTTGGTCAAGTGTATCAAGTGTGTCATTGCATGTGCCGCTGAATTTAAGTCACTGATATGCAGTTGGTGCAGCTGATGAACACGGAGCAGATACAAAGGAATGTGCCCTGCAGGGAGCATAGCACTGGTGATGTATGTCAGCCTTTATTTCTTGGACACGGACCAAGGGCTCACCACCCGCAACCAGTGGGTGCTGGGCTTTGTCTTGCTGGTCATCATTGCCAGCACTGTTGTGTGGTTCCTGTACTGTGTCTTCAGACGCAGGCATGTCCTTATTGCGCTGCTCAAGTCAACCTCAGTGAAAGCAACCCGCGGCATACAGCAGATCAAGACGCTTGTTAAAAGTGAGAGGCTTCGCTCCATGGTGACACGCTCCACACAGAGGACAGTTTCAAGTGCTGCACCATCTGAGGCTTGAGCCTGTCTGGTTGTGTGATTGGTTCAGGAACCTTCTAGCAAGTACTGCGCCATTTAAGTCTGCCTTGAGGCAACAAAGCAACTGCTGTAACTTTCATTTCATTCTGTTGAGAACTGCTTGAGGTATTGTAGGCACCTGCAGGTAGACATGTTTTCACAGGCTGGCCCGTAGCTTAGATTCTGTCAATAAGCAGCTTGTGACCACTTCGGAACATCTGACTGTAGCTAGCTAGGTGCAAAGCTCACTAGTCAATTCTGACAGGCTTGCGTTGACTTCTTGATAATGCAGGCTCTAGCCGTGGGGAGAGCCCCAAAACTTGCGCTTGTTTGCAATTTCTGAATCAGATGCAAGCACTGTCTTTGCCAGATTCTGTCAGACCAAGATGCTGCGCTTTCGATTCAAGGGGACTCCCAAATCGCAAGAGCTTCAACTTTCAGCCTAACATCACAAGATCTACCAAATATCACAGTGCATGTTTTGACACAATAAAACTTTCTTGTGTAACAATTTACCATGCAGGCTTTGCTACACAATTTGACTTGTTTTTAGCACCTGACAGAAACCTCAAGCTAAATGCATTTTGCTGTGAGCATGAAAACCTCATTTGAAAGCTTGTTGCAGCACGGGTCGCAGTATGGCAAATTAAATTTTGCAATGCCTACCATCATGGTCTATCTTATCGCTATGAGGCACCGGCCGTACGATACACAGACACATGCTGCCTTATGCATATATATGTAAGGCATCTGGACATGGAGGTGGAACCAGGCCATGCCGTCTGCTGCTGACGGCTTCTGCTGACCTGCAGAAGCACTTGCCAGGACCTGATAAAATGCTTTCCACGCCTGCATGCAGAATGTGCTCGGATACTGTCATGGCGTTGAGTTGAGGATCATATGTATTGACGCAGATTCATCAGCAGTTGGGCCTTGTGCGTGACTTAGCATTCTGAGGATCTAGCCTCATAATGCCGAAAGGTGTCTTTCTGAACTGGCTGAAAGATATGTCAACAAAGACTTTCGTCTGCTATCTCGGTTGTCCTGTTTTGCTCCCCAGATCCATCTGCGCTACCTCAACCTGTCCTAGCTCTTCGTACACTAGTACTACTCGCTTGGGGACACAGTTTCGGAGCTCGGAGCTCGGAGCTCGGAGCTCACAGAAACGATGACATGCAGCAGGTCAAGCTTCGTTCTTGGAAGACTCTCTGCTTGACACATTTCTTGGAGGGCTCACAACGTTCTGAGAAACGATGCTAAGCTGCCCATGGCTTCTGCCATATGCCGCCTGCTTCAGCAGAGGCAAGCAGCCGGCTATAAAACGGCTCCTGCCGTAGGCTTTGGCTGCATAGCCTGACCTCTTAGCCCGCTGCGACCTCGACTACCTTCGCCGTCTTCCTGCTACCCAACCTCAGGTGAGTGACGACTGCATTCTCGTGTGTCCATGTGCATTGCAAATGTACAAGCTTCCTGCGCGAGCGTGAGTCCGACTGCTACCGCCTGCTGCTGACTGTGGAACCTGTAGCTGATAAGGTTGTGTGACAAAGAACACTATGCTGTGCGACGATGACAAGCTGACCGTTTGCAATGTGTGATACAGGCTAACACACCCAACATGAAGACAGTTGCTGTCAAGATGAACTTGGCAAGACTACTGCTGCTGGTGGTCTTGGGAGCCATGTGCCTTGGCATAGCACAAGCCCTGAGAAAGACATGCTGCTGCACTCCCGGTGGAGCTCACGAATGTGACAGTGGCCTAGGCTGCTTTTCTTATGGCGGGGCTCAGTACCAATGTCAGGCAGGCAAAGCAGGCACTGTGGGGATCAGCGCTGCTTGTGATGGAGGTTGCTCATAGGTGTAACATAGCAGTCTTGCCCATTTGGCCTGTCAGGATGCAGATTGTAAGGTCGTATTGTTGTCCTTGGTAGACTTGCAACATTTTTTCTTACTTGAGAAGTTTACTTGAACTAGACCCAAACACTCGTATCTACTCTGCTCCAAGGCTTGTTGATGTAACAACTATGCAACGAGCACCTGTTTAACACCTCACGCATTATTCCTGTCTGCAAGGCTTCAAGCAGCTTGGCACTGTTGTCAAACGTCAAGCGGAAGGCCACCCATGCCAGAAAGAGTTGCCATAGGACCATGTAGCGCAACAGTCATACTGGCTGTATAGCAGACAGCTCCTTGAGCATTTTGAGACTGATTGTGAGATGTGCATGTGTTGCTGGATTGCGACTAATCGAGCAGCAAAGGCTTGCACATCTGCCTTGTTGGCAGTATAATAATAACAATAATTAACAGGTGTGCCAGCCGAGGCTAGGTACCTACTAGGCGTGTACCTACTGGGCAGTATGCAATACCAGATTGCTTGCTGTAAATTTGCTACCATCTGCTACCATCCCCTATTATTCTCCCCTACTGGCACTGCAGAAACGTAATACCATTGATTGTAAAATTACCAAAATACCACACCTTACACTGTGCAAAATACTGCAACAACGCTAGCTTGCCGCCCAGCAACGTCAATATCAAGAGGTTGCCCTAAATTTGTCAAGGCAAGACAAGAGTCACACTTTTAACCGCGTGAGTATACAAGGCGAGATGAAAGGGCATTCAAAGGCTTCAAAGCCATTCCGGACTGGCTTGACATAACTTGATACCTTCTGTGCGTAGCAGATGCTCGCGCAGCTTCACATAGCGATACTGCCCAAAAAAAGTTGTGTGAATTCTTGAAGTGCTCTTGCCTTTCAATTGAACATACTACACTGATGTCATGCTGCTGTTCCTAGCTAGTTACACTCAAATGTTTGTGACCTGTAGTAAGCACAGTACCTAGCTGCAAACAAGTCAATCAACAACTACCACAACACTACAGCACCGCAGGATGTGGCTTATACTCAAACTCAGATGTCAGTGCAGAACAAGCCGAAATCACAGTAGAAGTGAACAACACAGAGACAATGGCTATGTGAACATGGCAGTTGGTACAGCTTGTTACAGAAATCACACTCAGTGAGAGTGAAAACAACCCCAATGCATGCATCAGTTTTATCAACACCTGCTGAATCGTCTCACTTGGTGACTTTGCGCTTGCCCGCCCGCCGGCAAGTCTTTTTGGTCTGATGCTCTGATGCAGCTCGACTTTTCTTATCATTTGGCTGGCTGACCAGGACAGCTGCCTTCTCAGGACCACTTGCAGCCACCAAAGAGGCTTTTCCTGCCTGTTTCAAGGTACTGTCTACATGTGTTGGCGCTGCCTGGCCACCTTCTGCCCCAACTGCTTGTGGCTGTGTGGATGGCTGTGGCTGCAGGCTCCCCAGCATGTCAGACACTGCATTGCTCTGCTGCAGCAAAGGGTCCAATGTCTGCTGCTGCTGATGCTGCCAAGGCTGTTGTGCCTGGCTGTGCATGTCTGCAAGGTTCTGCACTTCACCTTGTTTGCTATCTAGGCAATGGTGCTGCTCCTGCTGTGCATGCTGTGCTCCAGCAGCGGCAAGAGCACGCTGTGGCTGCTGCTGTGCATGCTGCAGCTCCTGCTGTGCTCCAGCAGCGGCAAGAGCACGCTGTGGCTGCTGCTGTGCATGCTGCAGCTCCTGCTGTGCTCCAGCAGCGGCAAGAGCACGCTGTGGCTGCTGCTGTGCATGCTGCAGCTCCTGCTGTGCTCCAGCAGCGGCAAGAGCACGCTGTGGCTGCTGCTGTGCATGCTGCAGCTCCTGCTGTGCTCCAGCAGCGGCAAGAGCACGCTGTGGCTGCTGCTGTGCATGCTGCAGCTCCTGCTGTGCTCCAGCAGCGGCAAGAGCACGCTGTGGCTGCTGCTGTGCATGCTGCAGCTCCTGCTGTGCTCCAGCAGCGGCAAGAGCACGCTGTGGCTGCTGCTGTGCATGCTGCAGCTCCTGCTGTGCTCCAGCAGCGGCAAGAGCACGCTGTGGCTGCTGCTGTGCATGCTGCAGCTCCTGCTGTGCTCCAGCAGCGGCAAGAGCACGCTGTGGCTGCTGCTGTGCATGCTGCAGCTCCTGCTGTGCTCCAGCAGCGGCAAGAGCACGCTGTGGCTGCTGCTGTGCATGCTGCAGCTCCTGCTGTGCCTCCTGCTGTGCATGCTGTGCCTCCTGCTGTGCATGCTGTGCCTCCTGCTGTGCATGCTGTGCCTCCTGCTGAGCATGCTGTGTGCCAGCAGGGGCAAGAGCATGCTGTGCCTCCTGCTCATGGCGCTGACCTTGATTTGGAGCATCTGAAGTAGAGTCGTCTTGCAGCTGACTTGCCAGTGCCGGCTCTGGTGTCTGCTCTGCTACCTGGGATGTATTGTGGGTTTGCGCTGCCGTCTTGGTCTGTGACCTGGTTTGAGCAGATGTGGGCGCTGCACTTTGTTGCAGATTTGATGGCTGAACCTTGTTTGCAGGTAGGCCTATCTGGTTAGGGATGGCTCCAGCTGCAATGGCAGTAGTGGCTGTTCTGCCCGGGATAGCTCCTTTTCTCATGTTGTGACCTGCAGGCATGCATGCAAATGGAACATACTTAAGGCTATGCATCTCAGGCAACAAGCATGCTCATTGACATGAGGCATACATGTCAGCCACAACTATGCTCCCTAGCATGCACACATGCAAAACAGGAATTGGCACGCTCACCATTCCTCGCACATGCATGTGGGTGGTCAATGAGCATGTCATGCTGCATGACTCCTCTGTCCTACTGCATGTGACCCCAACATGACTTTGGCGGGCAGGTCTGTCTTGATGTGTGCGCGAGGCCTCATTGACTTCCTGTGGTGTCGACTGCCCATGCAACATGACATTCACCCTGACTTACACACTGGACAGCTGTTCAGCACACTGCTGTCTACCTGTCAGCAGGTGGTATGCATCAGGAGGGAGCAGGTGGAAAGGCCCGACAAGCTGTTCGTAATCCCGCCACAATTCCCGCCAGTATGCCAGAAACTGATATGGTGCATACTTGGCATATACCTGCAACACCCAGGCAGGATCAGGTTGTCTGGGTAAGCTGGCCGAGCAGTTGTGGTATCATAGCATATGACACATAGGACTTCGCAGGCAGCACAACGTCTGGGTTGCCACAAGCCTTCAAAATTTCTTCGCAAGACAACTTAGCTGCTAAAGCTAGGTGACAGCAGATGGTGCAGTCACACTGACTGCTATTATGCTATGCATTGCTGTCCCCTGCAACGCCACGTAGCATCATTACATGCACTGCCATCACAAGAATATCACACGCCCCTGCAACCTTGACTGAGGTTCATGCTGAAGTTGTGTGAGAAGATGCAAGCTCAGTGGCTGTGACAGGACACCTGCCAGCTTCCATGTCATACGTTACTGATTCTGCAGAGACTACCAGTCTTGCAAGACAATTACAAGGATGTCAGTGATCTGACATGCAGCATCATGCGTACCTTTGCTGATGCTGCACAGCATGCAGAAGTTTCAGTGCTTACCATGCATGACACTAAGTATTGGCAACACTGCTGCAACAGACAGGATGTTGCACATGTGTACATCATATCCTGGGTGCAGACCTTGACAGGTGTGACTTGTTTTGTGAAGCAGCCGATGTTGACATCACATGCTGGTACTGACCTGGTCAGCATGTTGCTGCACATTGGCCTGTGTGCATTGGTGCAGCCCATGTGCTTTCCTCAGATGCCGCACTGTCTCAGAGTCACAGGGGATCCTCCTGTAGTGGCCCAGAAGCTGCATCATGTTGGCAGCTGTGAATGGACCGACTCCAGGCAGGCTCAATAGCAGTGCGTACAGCTCTTCTTCAGGCATGGACGCATCATCTAGCTTATCAAGGTCAATCTCACCCTTGATCACCTGCATGCACCTGGTTATGGCACCTTTGTTGTGACAAGCTACAATGCAGCTAAGCCTGGTGAGTCTGGTAGCAGTGCAAACATAAGTCCAGCGCACGGTAAGGACAGCAGCGTTCCTGACAACTTGCTACAGGGCTACATGCAAGCCAACTGTCTATGACACAGGAAACGTGAGAGTATAGTTGGCTGCCAACATGCTGTTAATATAGTAACAGTATTATGCTGTGAGTGCACTGTGAGTGCTTCCTGTTGAAGCTATGGGCCATGGCAGCCATTGTACCTGATCAGCCAGCAGCAGCAGCGATTTGGCTCTGTAGCCTAGGCCGCACTCTGACTGTAGCCTACCCATTCCTGCCGCCACAATGTCTTTGGGTTGAGGAAATGCACCACTGCCAATATTGCTGCAGAGAGCCCTGTTCATTGCCAAAGTACGGCCCCATCTGCAGCGAACAATACCGTCCAATGCCTAACCAAGCATAGGTGAAATTGCCAGTGCGCATGTAATGTATAGCATGCTGTCAGTATGATTAGTGCGTTGTTGTGGTCGCAGCCCATACGTATTGCAACAGCACACATGCATTGTGCATATAGTCTGCTGTGACAAAATATACTCCCGTGTGGAGCAGCGACCTGACACATGGTCACTTGGCTCAATGTAGTATCTGCATGCACATGACATGTTGCTTTGGTGACAGCCCAGTGCTCTGCATACGCGCTTGTGTCTTGTGGCAATTGTGACGCACCCGCAGTTGCATAGCAAGATGCTTTTTACAAGATCTTCCCAGACTGTGGGGGATCGGAAAAGCGCTCCAAAGCCTTCCTGCTTGGCTTTTGCATCTAGCTTCTGATACTGTGCAACATGTTGTTGCTCCTCCTTGTTGAGTCGCAACATTCTTGTTATCTGCGCAACAGCATGAGATGGCTCAGTCTCATTTGCACGCATCTATCATCTGTTTGGGGTACATGTAATCAGTGTGGCGCTTTTGCATTGCGGAACACAAAAGCACGCAAGTGTACAGCAAAAACACACCTATGACAGGCACACAGTACATGGGTTGGGACTTACTTGAGCGATGATGAGCGCATCAGGCAGTGTACAAGAGGCTTCGGCGACTTCTGCTTGTAACGTCATACCAGCTTCCGCTTTATCGATGATTAGGCGCAGCACAACGTCAACAGTACTGTCATCAAAGCCAAGCAAAGGTCGTGAGAACTCTTGAGCCTGCGTGCAAGCCTCAAGTTGCCGTAGTGCACGTGACTGCTCTCAGTACGTCTGTGTCACTGTCTCCGTACTTGCGCAAAACAGCTGCTTTTGAATGTGAGCACCGGTACCTGGTGGTTCCAGACGTTCGGGGCCTGTATGAAGAACCCATAGCTGCACACTGCCTGGCAGAGATCAAAGTTTGCCGGCACAGCGATCTCGACGTGGCTGGCCATACTGCCAGCACTGCAGTATACTCGACTGCCCGTTCAACTGCCCAATCACAATCTGCAACGCACGGGGGAAGAGTGTGTGTCCGTGCTGACTTCGCGCAAACGATCAAAGTGGACTCGGAGCTTCACACGGTGTTGCTCTCGTCTGGTGTTGTTCTCGTCTGTTCCTCGTTGCTTCAAAATGGCGTGTTGCTTCACCGACGATGTTGTCCAGCCTGGCCAACAACTAAGCATCTACTCACGGCCTTACCCGCGTATGCTCGTGCTGTGGCTTACAGCGCGGATAACAACAGCAGCGTACAAGTGACTTTGGCGCAGCACCAGCGACTGGGCCTGCAACGTACCCGAGCTTGTTTGCGAAAAGCTAGTGTATATCTCCCGCATTCTGATCTAGTGCCGTACAGCTGAAGTTGAGATTCTGGGCAAACCTGACCTGGTAAGGGCATTCTTTGACAGAAGACCGTATACCCACCCTAGGCGGAACGTCTGTGCTGGCGTGTTGCTCAGTCGCACCCTGTTGATTTCTGTTTGTGTGCATAGGCTATGACAGAGAGAAGGGTGCAGTACCTTACGGTGGACGCTGACTCAGCCCCGTGGTCCAGTGAGGCTCCTAGTTTCTTGGCACAGGTTACAGACAAAACCAGCTTGGAGACGGCTGTTCATCAGCGGGTAGAGCCGTCGCACAGTAGGCTCTTACTACGAGACATAGACAACATGTGGGTGGCTTGGCGTGATATCCGTGAGCTTCCACAGGATGGCATACTCTGTGTCAAAGCAGTCAGAACAGGTACATAGTGTGCTGTCACTTTGCAATGACTATCACTTGGCTTTGCACCTTGATTGATATTCAAATGGCAAAACATCTTGTACAGACACTTGATAGGCCCTTACATGCATTTTCGTGTGCTACACAAACATACTTGGTTGCAGGAGTAGAAAGCATTGGTGCAACAGAGTCATTTTGGGACCTTTGGGTAGGACCATTGTCAATGGAGGCTGAGAAATTACGAGAGACGCTGATGGGTAGGCCAATCAACATTGTGCTGAGCAACCATGCATGCCATATGTCCTGACTGCACTTCATGCTATATGCAGAACGATTCAGTCCAACCAAGTCTAAGCGTCGGCGCACTGCCACAGAGACATATAAGCGCTTGAACGATAGTGTCAATGATTTCACGCATGAGGCATCATGTACCTCCCACAAAGCAACAATGCGACGCAGACCGTTGTCGCAAGTGTGCTAATGAGGTTGAAAGGCAAAGAACTCGTTGGAGTGCCGGGGCATGGCTTGGGGTCTTCATGGGTGTGTTGTCATTGGACTACCTAGCCTTTTTACTATTTGCATCCAGTGTGGTGCTAAAAGACAATTTGGCAAATGCAAGCAGCAAACACGATGGTTATGCAATTGCATGGGGGACTTGGATGTACCAGATGTGCGACTTTGTAGATCGTGCTTTGGGACTTGGCTATTCATAAGCATTTTGTGCTAGCGAAGATTTTTGCGGTGTTGGCTTTGATGACTCAGCAACTTGGTACAGGCGTAATGAACATTGCAAATGCGTTGTTCAAGAAGGCAGATGCTCAAGCCACAATACCACGTTGAAGTTCGATGTGCCTGCTGTGTAAGACTTGCTCGAATTTCGCTCGAAGTGATGAGTTTATAGGCTGCTATAGTTACAATCTTGCTAAAATCAAAATTTCCGACCATACACGTAGAACTTTGTAGAACTCTCTCTCTCATGATGTGTAATCTCTCTCATGACCGCCTGCTGCTGACTATGGACCCATATAGCTGTGCATCACGATTGCATAACAAGCAGCACTATGCCTTGCGACCTTGCTGACCTGACCATTTCCAATACAGACTAAAGTACCCAGTTGGTTGCAACTAGAACGACGGTGCTATCAAGACGAAGCAAGAGACTTCACAGGTGTCGAACAGCTCAGTAGCTTCTGCTGCATGCATGTGAGGCTGTTTCGTACGGAATCGGGCCGTTCCTATTAGCAGATGGCTCTTTGTGGCAGAACCTGCCCACTAGAGAGCTTGACAGTAGCGAATGGGCATATATAGGAGGTTGCACTGTTTTTTGCTTGCTCCGAAGTCACAGAGACATATCACAGAAGCACTTCTGCAGTGCGTCATCGCACACTTACAGACCTGCACTGCAGGCGAACAGGGACCCGAGTTTAGCACAAATGTTGTCGCCATGCAGGTGCAAGGTTGTAGCGCACGTTGGGACTGACAGCAGCCTGCACATGATGCCTCCCACCCTAACCTAACCATCGTCAGCGCCTGACTGTCAGGAACGCTCTGTGCGAGCGGTTTCGTTCAACTGCTTCAACTGATATTTGACATCAGGTACCAGGGACAAAGCCATCGATTGCCGCGGTAGTACAGGCACCGCACTGCTGCTTGTGTACACTATCGCCCCCAGTGTTGGCCAGAACCGTTCACACACCAGCGGTCCCCACGCTTAGGAATCATCACAAGCGCGCCAGCAGTGACCGCTGCTGCAGCTTGCCCTGCGTTAGTTTTCGACGTTGCGAGTCACCGATACAGTATGGAGAAGGTCACAGCAGCTTTTGCAGCCTTGCAGTTACAGGCAGCTGACCCTTCAGAGCCAAAGGAACAGCTGCAGGATGCCGCAGTCAGCTCATATGCAACCTTCAGCCCTGTAGTCAGCAGAAAACAGCTGCAGCCCTGCCAAGCACGCACTGTTTGCCTATTTTCAGATGCTCACAATTCACACAGCCATGTCAGCGATGAAGGCAGAGTAGCAGACTGGAGTGCCGTCACTGCTGATGTCTTCCAGGCAGTTGTACACATTTTGCCAGCTCACTGCGCACAACACGCGATGCTGGTGTGTCAGCATTGGCACAACAGCGTGACACACGGTCTGCTGGAGCTCCGACCCCGCATCCTGAACTTGCACAACATTGCTGTAAGGTGAGTATCTGGATGGCACATGCAGCATAGTCTGATCCACCTGTCACTACGTCAAAAACGGCACTATTGAACACCACTGGATTCACAACTGACTTGATGAGGATACTTCAGGTCTTGCTGTCATGTGGAACCTGTCCTTTGTAATTTGTGCAACTGTCGATTATGGCCAAGCACATGTCCATTGCAAGTGATACTTTCATGCTAGAGTTCATGCAGACACCACAATCTTGCAGCTGTCAGTTTGCCTTGAGCGTGGGAGCACGTTCCACTCACTTGGAGTTGTAGTTCCAGAATGAATGGCATGCTTGCACAAAGTTCCACTGATCTCAAGCTTGCCCTGACGTAACAGCGGCTGCTGTGCAGGTTTCCCTGCTTGCGCAGCCTCGACCTCAGTGGCGTTCCCAAGCTGCATGACAGCCAGCTGCAGCATTTACACCGCTTGCAGCTCACATCGGTTAGCATTTCTGGCTGTGAGAGCTTGACAAATGTGGCACTGTGGCATGTGGGCCATGCAACAGGCTTACAGGCTCTGGACCTGTCCGGCTGCTGCAAGGTATGGCAGACAGCACCCAGTTGTTCATGACTCTCTAGTTCCTACACCTGCAATTGATTTTTTTGCCACACTATACTTGCAATTTTGGCCACAAATAAAATCCACTCCAAAGACGGAGCATGACATGCATATGTCATGCTAGCTAGAGGTCATGTCATGTTTAACGCGACAAGCAGTTATGTCCAAGATGACAAGCCACGTTGATTGACGCATGTTGGTCTCCCAAATATCCTGAAGTTGTGTTTCAGAATCAGGACACAGCACTGAGATCATGGCAAACACTGGTGGCTGATGTCCCATCCCTCCAGCTGGCTTGAATGTTCTACTTGCACATAGCATTGTACAATGCTGCACCATATCCATGAATGTCAGGTCACTACAGCACTGCCTCAGACTGTCAGCCAGACAGGTGATCACAGTCATATAAATGTATATGTTTATAGGGCCATACATGTACGTGCTGCAAGGCATCTCAGCAGTGCTTGGTATAGCCAATATACAGTTGCAGCATGCCCCTAGCTTAGTCCCAAAACCCTGCACAGGCTGACAATGCTTGATGTTGCTCAAAAGCACACACCAGCTCTGGCAAACCTGCGCTGTGTTGCCAATGCCAAGCATGGCATAATTGCGAACACTCACTGGGTAGCTCTGACGAGCCATGCATCTTTGACATGACACACGTTGCTCAGGTGGATGACTCTGGCATCTCGGCTCTCAGCAGGCTGTCAAGCCTCACCAGCCTGAGTCTTGCTGGCTGTGTGAGTGTTGGGGAGCATGGCATAGCCCTGCTGCCTCCTCAGATGCCCCTGCTGAGGTCACTCAAGCTGGGGGGGTGCTCCAGGGTGGCTACCATCACGGACCTCTGCCTTCTGCCTTTGCAGTACTTGTGTGCTTTGACCCACCTGGACCTGGCTGGGTGTCTAGAGATCACAGACACAGGTGGGGAATCTTGCTTTGACATGTCACATGGTTCATCTCGTGCTTTAGCCTCCTGCTTGATGGCTGGGCCTGTGGTGCTGCTCACAAGTAGAGCCATGCATAGGTACCTGCCCTGCCCTGCCCTGCCCTGCCCTGCCCCTGTCTCTTATACACCTCTAGATGTGTATAAGAGACAGGTATTGTTGGTGCTAGGGTCAGAAGCTGCTCTGGCTAGCATGCTAGCTCTGATTGAATGTGTCTGTTTGAGACAGTTATTCAATTGTCTGCACAATGCACTAATGCTGGGCTCATGTCAGGACACTGGCAAGTCTGCCGAAGCCACACAATATGCTGCACGTTGGGGTGCTGCAGCAGAAGGCAGTGCTTGGGCATTGATCAGTATGCAGCTCTTCTTCTGCACGGGTCACTTCTGTGAATTCGCTGGCCTGCAATATTCAGCTGGTGAGTTACTGTTGACTTTGCTTATAGTGCATGCTGGCCACACTGTCTGTCATGCATACTGACGCCATTAACTTTTCCATGCAGGCTTTGTGGGAATGACTAGCTTCAGCTGGTATGCCTCTGGCGCTTTACTAGCCCTCAACACATTTGGACCGCAGATCATCATCACTGTAGCTATATGTTGGGTTGACCATACAATCAGACCAAGCATGTTGCAGCAATATGTCTGCGCAGCATATTTATGGATGCGGACGTTGAATGCATGGGTTGCCACTTGTAGCGTAGCTTTACAGAGGCGCCACTTAATGGTGTGGGCCCTGTTTGCGCCTAAGTTTGTGTTTGAGTTGTGTTTTCTGTTTGTGGCAGATTTGACTATGCTCTTATTTGTACAGTAGAGACATGTACAACAGCACATTTCCATTGCAGGATGATAGTAGCCTAGTCTGGCCATCTTTGCGGCAAAACACTTGATCTTCTTGTGCTTGTGCACATGACAATGTGTTGTAGACACACTGCTGATCATTGTTCACATAGATGCCAAGTGTTTACAAAAGAGCCTTGGCATTCACACACCTGCGAATGTGACCTGGTTGCACTGTACAGTAGTTGACTAGTATACATTTGTGTCCCTGTGTTGTGTAACTCAAGTCAATCTGACAAAGCAGTCAACATAGCCACCCCACGCATTGTCCAGTGGCTGGGTGGCAGACTTGTAGGCAGCTTGACAAACATGACAAAGTTTGTAGAGTGGCCTGTTGTAGCCAGCACACCCCTCCGCTCAACAGTCCTATAAAGGGGACAATTGTAGTGAGGATACTGACCCAGCTTGTCCACTCTTTTTGGCCTCAACCAGAAACAGGGTGCAGGGCTGAAGAGCACCTGCGCAAACGCCATACTGTCAGCGCTCTAAGCAAAACTCTGCTTGAGCCACCGTCCAGTCATGCAAGCAAGCGTCCATGCATCAGTTGCTAACAGATGTCACAGCATGTCATTGTCAACAGATGTTGCAAAACAACTGCATCATAGCAAGTAGTGCACCTTGGGCAGAGACTCTGCGAGCTGCTTTTCCAGTGGGTCCCATCTGCAACCCTCCAGAAAGAGTCCATAAACATATACTCCTTCGTCTGGCTTCTGATTGTACATTTTATGGTCCATCCCCAACACCTCATAGTCATACTCCACCATGTCAATGGGGATGCCATGCTTCCTGGCATAATTCTGGAGGCCGGCTGTTAAGAAAGATTGAACAAAGAAGAACCCTGACAGCCAGAAGACCGCTGGTGGACCCTTCTCAAACCAACTCTGCATCAGAACATTGAGTTCAACAACATGGCATGCATATGCGCATACTGATGATGATTGTCACCCAGATGGTGCGGTCCCTGGGAATGCACGGTATGGCTGCACATACAGGTCTTTCGCGCAAGGTGAGCTGCAGATTAGGGCGACGCAGACCTGAAGCATTGCCAGGCGGGCATAGAGGTCTTCCAGGTAGGAGGACAAGGGCTTCAGTGAGGGGTAGGAGACACGTGCCCACAGCTCAGGCACACGGCCCATGCTGATGCTAGTATAGGCTGCCTCCAACTCCCCACTCATCACCACCAGCCCCTGCATGCATCACGCCGTCTACATGTGCTCTGACGATCCACCACAGGGGTTACTTGCTATTTCATCCACAGAACATGTGATGGCTACTGCAAAGTGGAGCGCCTGGCACAGAATATGTGTGTAGCTGCATCATATTGGGCTGCATATTACACTGCCGCTACACCTCATGTGACTGCCTGCTGGCAAGGCTATGCATCCCTCACCCAAACACAAATGGTTGCACTTGCACTCCGTCTGCTGCGTGGCACTAATCGTGTGCTGCAGCCTATCAGGCTGAGGTAACATCAAAATTAAGTAGGCATAGTGCATAAAGGCTGCTGAGCATCCTGGTAAGTCAGTCAGCCTGGTCATGCTTCCTGTGGGTGTACTGGCAGTTGTGACAGAGCTTGACACTGCCATACCTGAAGAGCCAGGTCAATGCTGTGCAGAGATTCTCTGATGACACCAGTCAGCTTGTTGAAGCGGGACATCTCTTGAGCCAGAACTGAGTTCATGCTCTCCTCGTAGGACACTGGGTACTTGCGCTGCACTGCTTCCAAGTCAAAGGCGGCAGGCAAGGCCAGCAAGCACTCTCTGACCAAGCCCCCAATCAGGCCTTCTGAGGCGCCCCCAGCAGGGCCTGTCCCAGAGCCCCCACTGGTGGATGTCAGGGACTGGAACATGAGGGCTGTGTCATTCTGATCCTTGGTGATGTCTGCGTTCTCATGCAGGCCAAATGCTTCTGGGGAAGCAGCAATGGGCAAGCTGTCTATGTATCTGCACAACACCGCAGGTCATGAATGCTCCTGTGCATACATGCAAGTGGATGCTGTAAGGCTGCAGCTGTCACCAGCCTGGCTTTGGACATGCTTGGTGCTAGCAGCAGTGCTGCCAAAAGCTGTGAAAGCATTCAGGCTCATCCATTCAGGATGTTCTAGTTGACTGGCATGGATAAATGCATGTTCCATTTGTGCTCATGGCGGCAGTCTAGCATTTCTCCTCTGAATCAAACTGATCCTTGAGCAGCTGTCTAAAACAGTCTGGCGTGAGATTGTGACAACGTCAGCATCGTCACTTGCAGTTTACAAACTTACTTGAGGTAGTCCTGATGGCTGCCAGCTTCTGGTGTGAAATAGGTGCCTGAAGAAGATAGCTTATGGCGAGGAATGCTGACCAGCTCTTGACAGCAGCACTTCTCAAGCAGAGTGATCAGCAGCTGCCTGTCTTTGTCATCTGTGACACGCCCTCCGTAGTTGCATTCACCTGTGGTGTACCTGATGGCTGCAAATGGTACCTGAAAAGGCACCATTTCTCTTTCACGTCATTGCTACACAGTTTGCCAAATCTGCTCTTCACACTGTAATAAATGGAACCACAATGCTGTGTTGATGTTGTTGACAGAGACACCAATGTACAAATTGTTATGTGCGGAGGTTTGCTGGTGTTTGGCGGTCTATGTATTTCAGTGACATGGCACGAGCATGTACTACAGGCATGCACAATGCAAGCCACCTGGTGCCATTCAAGCAAGCTGACACAGGGTTTGTTGTAGCAGCCAAGCACAGCTGAGAACAGCCCATAGACAACATAGATGCATGCACACCTCTTCATTTTCGTCCAAAAACATTCGGAGCTGGCGCATGCTGATCCGCTGGTCACCATCATCAAACCCATACGGGATATTCCAGCCCAGGGAGCCAAACTTGCGGCGCTCCTGCACCAGGGCATGGAAGAAGGCCATTCCCAGCAGCAGGTTCTTGAAGGCCACCGGCTGCCGGCAGCCCTCAAAGAACTCTGCATTGGACAGGGGCTCTTGCAAGTAGCTACGTCTCATGTTGCCTCTGATACCCTGCAGCATGACACAACAACTTGTCAAGACTAATGATGGACCACATGCACAGGCTGCACAATAGGACAGTAGGGTGCAATCAAAGCTGTAGTGATAGTGCAACATAGACAATATTCAGGCTCCCAATGTACAAGAGTCCTGTGCTGTAGATGCTGGGGCATATGTTGTTTGCATGGAATATCAGCGAGTGTGATGAATGCAACGTCTGAGGATGTGTGCTTGAAGGAATTGTGAGGAGCGGCACCTTGGGTGGCTCATTAGTCATTTTGACACCGTTCTGGAGGATGTTGACAGGGAACTTGGCAGAGGGGTAGGAGGTGATCCACAAGCGGAAGTCTGCAGGGACTGTGGCAGGATCCAGCTCTTCGCAGATTCTGTCCAATGCTGGCATCCAGCTAGGAGCCAAATGGCAGTTCTGCAGTTCACACAGTCAAATTTATCAACATGACATGCTGCGTCATTCCATAATGTCATGATACTTTTGGTTACATATGGCTTACAGCAAGGCCAACAACAACCACAGCACAGCACACAGCAATGCTGAGATAGTGAAAGGGTGCAACTGTCGCACGGTGCATCATGACAGGGCATGCTGATGATACCTGCAGAAGGACCCAGTTGCCTTTGCTGGCCCCTTCCTCAATCATGGCTGCAGCCTTGGGGCCTTGCCCCTGACCCAGAGAAATGCTACTCAACCTGTGTACATGCAAGCTTGTCAGCAAGTTTGGCTAGTGACAGTTGATACAGATCATTGGCTCTAACACAACAGGCATCCCTTCATGCAGCATGCTGTGCAACACAGCCTCGAGCCAACAAATTGATGCATTGGGCAGATACACCAAACCAGGCAAGACCAGCACAGCTGATGAGGTTGCAGCATGTTGCAAGGCATACTCAGACGTCAAGGCATGGACGGACAACGAATGGGCGCAATTGACCTGCTAGACATGTCTTTTTCTGCAGCAAACTGCAGCAGAGCAGCAGTAGGGTCCGAGCCTGCTGACAGCACAAAGATGAGAGGGGTGATAGGGGAGGAGTCTGAGTGACAGGCACCCAGATCAAAGATGGGAGGCTCCACAAATTTGCGGCCCAGCTGTGCCTCCACAAAGTCTTGCAACGCCGGCACAACCTTGTCTGGCCTGCATGATACGAATCACATAAGCCAAAGTAGTCCTGCCCTCATACACGTAGCACCTCTTGAACCTTGCATGGTGTAACATCGAACATGCATGATGCGATGTGTTCTTGAAGCATGCATACTTGTGGGCACACTGCAGGACATTGCTTTGATGACCAGGCAGCCGACTCCTTGTGTTGCATCTGTGTAAAGTTTGAAGACTGATACATGGTTACACAGTCCTGGGTCGCTCCGCAGATGTTACATTGGAAGGAAGCAGTGTGGAGGTGACTTGCCTGATACAGCGCAGTACCAGCAGCTTCTTGAAGGCTGGCAGCAGGTTGAAACCATGTGGCAGCTGCAGTCTGTGAGGCTCTGGGCTGTCATATAGGGGCCGCCAGTGGGCTGCCCCACTTGTGAAGGACTGTGCAAGACCCTGCACATCATGCATGCATGTGTCAGCTACTGCCAGCCAGGTTTCTTTTGTCTTGTACGTTTGCTCTAGACGTTTCTTGGAATCCGCAAGTCATCGGAAGTAAAATCTGGAAGACATCTCATGGCAGGAAGGCCATGTCATGGCATGCCAAAAGGGCAAGGTCATTGATGCCAGGCAGCGCTTGGGCAAACGTTGGCTTTAGACATGACAACCTGTGCTGATGCAAGTAGGGCTGTTGGCCGGGTGCAGGGTACCTTGAAGCCAGGGGTCTGGGTGAGGCGCTGCAGCTCCTTCCAGGCTCGCTCTGTCAGCCACTCTGAAGCAGGGTTTGGGGTGCTGCCCGCATCGCCAAGGCCCCCAGTCAGCAGGAATGTCCAATCCTCAGCATCCACAAAGCCCTGTATGTGCCAGCAGCATGCTGCAGATGCATTGTGTGACATGCAGAAGTTGCGCAGGCACTGAGAGCAGCAGGCGCCAGCTACATGACCTTTACCACAGTTGCAAGAGTGCATGTCATGCAGAGCTCATTGCATCAGGGTGACTGCAAGATGTACACTGCACTGAGATTGTGCATTGTATATATATACCATGCTTGTTACAACAACAAATGTACAGTTGCTGCTACAGTGGATGGCTAACTGAGTGTTGTTGTTGAGGGCGGACCTTAGCTCCCATGATGCGCACGCAGAGAAGGAAGGCAAATAGGAGTTTGTCCTTCTCAAACAGGCTGCGGCAGACATTGCAGTAGAGAGCGTAGGTGAAGTGCTCCTGGATGTTGGCCAAGCGGATTGACACTGCATCTGACTTGGCTGCTGCCGCAATGGAGGTTGTAAACAGATTCACAAACCATGGCAGGGAGTACTGGTACATTGGGTCAATGTTGGCTAGGTCTGCAACAGAAACATACAAAGTGAAGGCCAAATGGATGAACACAGTACCACCACTGATGACGTCCCTCTTGTCCAACCTGCTGCTGTAGCATGTACATATAGTGTGCATGTTTGCTCAAGTTGCCAGGGTTGGAAGCCCCAAGCAAGCAAGCTATGCAGAAAGCCTACAACACCAGTATCAGTCAATGTGCATGTTCTGATGGCTCACACGCATAGCATCGCAACGTTTCAAGCACTATAGTCAATGAGATATGTCTGACATGAACATGTCATGTAACATTTAAGCGCACCAGACATGGCAGCTGTACAGAGTGTTGTAACAGCTCAGTCAATGAATTTGTGCAGCTGTACAGTTGCAAGCACCTGAAATGCAGAAGAACAGGATGGCAGTATAGTCTCCACATGGCTTGTAGGCTGTGCGGGCTGCCTCAATCTGCACTTCTGTCTCTTCAGCTATCTTCTGCTTGCTGCTGATCTCATTGCCCAGTGTCTTGGCTTCTGTGATGACTGAGATAGCACTTTCATCCTCTAAGATGTTGCCCTCAGATGCTGACAGTATCTGCATGCAGCAAGCCAGTCATGCAATGCAACATGCAGACGTTGCAATAATACTTGTAGTGGCAAACACTTTTTACATTGTGTCACAGCAGCTGACTGCAGGAGCAGCAGCAGCAGTTGGACAGTTAACACACGTGCATGTATGCGTCGTACTTGTGAGAAGCGCTGCAGGCGTATGCATCTGTATGTAAAGCATGACATACCTCAAGAATCTTGTCCTCAATCTCCTTCAATCTACGCTTGTTGTCTGCAGACTGTACAACAAGCTCATTGCGCTGCTCTTCCAGGTCTGGCCGCTCCTTAGCCACCACCACACCTGCACCAGGTATGCAATCAGCGGTCTCTTTCAGACAGTGATTGCCCATGCCATATTTCACAGCGACTTTACCACCCAATGCAAAACACAGCATGACCACCACATGTGAAGCAGGCTGTCCTTGTGCACGACTGAAATTTTGGTGCAAACACAATAGCCCTTGCTGAATTTGGGTGTTGGTCAACTGGATGCACAAGCTCAGATGAGGACTTGTGCGAGATAGCCGATTGAAAACAGCAGGCGCACCTAGCATCTGGTCACTCAGACCAGCTGGGGTGATCATGAAGTTGAGCAGGGTGACCTTCACCGACACCTCCGGCAGGTAGTGTGGGTTGCGCAGCTTGGTGGTGATGTAGAAACGGAACTGATCACTGTACTCAATGGTGGCATCACCCAGCCGAATGCACTCCACACCTGCAGCAGCCAAAGCCTGAGACCCCTGCTCGCCTGATGAGCAGGCTCAAGCAACCCTGCTGTGTGTCATTCAGCACAACTGGGCAACATGCAATGCACTCCAACAGCCTGCGCAGATACGCACAAGGTGGTGAAAATGCAGACTTGAAATCAATCTTCATGGCCAGAGGCACAACATGGACTTGCTATGACCAAAGGGTGGTATAGAGCAGAGGGTTGGCCACCTCCTGACTTGAAGGTCTGGTTGAGCAGAAGGGGCTCCAGGGAAGGGTCAAGCTCTTCACCAACATTCTCCAGCAACACTGGCAGGCCAAACTGAATGGCATTCTCCAGTGTGCGCAAGTACTCACCACCCTCAGACAGCTTGATCACCTGCACACATCAAGGTCTCACATGAACTGCAGCTGCCCAGCATAGACTGATGCTGCCAGGCTACACACAACACAACAGTACACGTTGCAAGTGATGCTGGCTTCGTGGTGCCACCATGACCACATGACGGCACATGTCCACATGACTAATCCTTCTCTGTCAATACTGCAAGAACATCACTCCACGCATTGAGAGCCGCCGTTGGTCGTGTGCAAAGTTGTGTTTATTCATGTTGACAGTACATGGGTAGCTGACCTGGAGGTTGGAGCTGCGCTTGAGGTTTTTGATCCATTTGTTGGCCTGGCCTTGAGGGTCAATCATGAGAGGCCAGCGGCGTGCATTGGCCACCACAATAGCATTGTCAATTGACAGGGAGTCATTTGGCAAGCCTGCCAGCAGCCACTGCCTCACTTGAACAGGCTCTCCCAGGATACTGTTTAGTGAGAAGTTGGCACTGTGAGCAATGTCCAGCTGGCCACAGAGGGCAAGGAAGTCTGTGGTCACCCGTTGCCTGCATCCGTGCAAGCACTTTCTGACATTGTACATGCCGTGTAGGTTGTCTGCACATAATACAGTAGCAGCACACATGTGTCTGCTGTATGCCATGCCCTCCTTCACTGCACCTTCACACACACATTCAAGGAGCACGCTCCTCACGAAGCACTCTTAGCCACAATTGGCTAGTCACCATGTGGCACTGTGCTTGCTAAGATGCACTTGCGCAGAATCATGAGGTGCAGTCTATCGAGAATGCCATGTAGGCAGCTTGAGCAAACCATACTTCAGGTATGGAAGCAAGCTGACACAGAAGAACCTTGTTGAGCATCACATGTAGTCAGCAAGCCCTTACCTGTAAGCAGAAGTGAAGGGGCCCAAGTAGGCAATGATTGCAGCAGATATGATCATGTCACCAACCAGGTGGGTGTAAGCGTCCTTCAGCTGCTGCGCCGTCTCAGTCCACCTGACCTTCTCACCACCCAAACCTCCAATCAGCTTCTCAGCACGCTCCAGCTTGACACTGCACAGCTGCACTTCTTCTTCAAGCTTTACTTTCTGCTCGGTGTTGGCTTGCAGATCCGCCTCCATAGCTGCTAGCTTGTCCATGAGCTCCTGCATGCCACTCAAGCAGATTGGCACCGCAGCCAGGTCAAACAGATCACTACGCAAGTTGTGTAGTACAGAGGTGCAGCACAGCAAGGCTCATGCTTGTCTCTGGCTGTTCATTGGATTCAACAAACCCTGGTATCATCGCACTGCACTGCCAGTGTCATAGTCCTCAAGCACGGCCAGACATGTATAGCTGAGGGCTACTTCAGCTGACTTGCACTGAGGACGTGAGCATCAGTAAGGCGCTGTGAAGGCAGTTGTGACATGGGAAAGCTACCTTGAGCTCTGCCTGCTTGGCGCGCAGGCCAACCATGACCTCCTCATAGGAGGCCTCTGCCTCATGCAAGGCTGCCTTCTTGGGGGCCACCACCTTGGCCACCTGCACAGCTCCACACATAAGCCCAACTTGTGTGTTCACCTGGTGACTGCACAGCTTGGAAGGACAAGTTGTCAACACAAGGGCAGACAACACAAAAGGATTCTGGCCCTTGTGTAAAGTTCACAGCCATGTTGCCTGTGATTGTTTGCTCAGTCAACACAGTGCTGACAGAATGGGTGGGCAAAGGTGACTGCTGTCAGTGTCTTCAAGCTTGCATGCTATGAGGGTGGGGCGCACCTTCTCATAGGACGACATTGCATGCACCCACTTGCACATGCCCTCAGCTGCTGGAGAGGCCTTTTTGGCATTCTCTGGAGTGAAGCCTTCATTGGTCAAGTAGCCTGTTCTGATGCGCTCAATCAGCTTGGGGTTGATGTTGTCCTTGTCATAGGACTTCAGCTTGTTCAGGAAGTCCTTCTCATTCAGCAGGGCTACAGAGGGCTTCCAGTAGTCGTTGATCTGCTTGCCAGCCTCATCCTTGGCCTTGGCAGGCTTGACATCCAGAATGACACACACTGCCTGCACAGGACCACGTGCACATCCAGGCAGCACGTCAGGTACTTGATTGATAGTGCATTTGCTGATTGAACATTGCTGATGAAGTCTTGCGAAATATGAGAAAATACTATGGAGAGAATATCGCCAGCAACCCAGGATGTGAAACAACCCACCAGCTTTTCCTGAAGCTTTACTTTATGGATAGCAGTTAGTAGGCTCAACACTTGCATCCTAGACCCACTCCTGTGGACAATACCAGCTGGCAAGCACAAAACCAAGTCCCCAACAGGGCGTTCAGAGTTGCAGCAGCGCATGGCTGGTGGTGAGTGTGTAGCAGACCTCCATGACAAGCTTGATGGCGCCAGGAGGGTTGCCAAGCTTGCGTATGTAGACAATGTCAGCCTCCTTGATGGTGTCCAGGGCTGCCAGAGCATCCTCAAGGATGGGCATGGCCACTGCCAGCTCTCCCTCACACTCCTCCTTGATCTTGCGTGCCACATCAGCCTGTGCACACAACAGGATGTTGTGGTGGAGTTACATCGATGAGTAAGAGGTACACAATCAGGTGCTGTGCCCGGGTGGTGGGTTTGTTCTGCAAGTACCAGCTGCTAGACCTTGAAGTGCGGCACATGAAAAGCAACAACCCTCAGCTGCTGCAGGTGTGCAAAGCATGCAACGCTACACCATAGGACACCTTGCATATTGTCAGGAACAGAGGTATGCTGTGTGGGCAAGATCTGGGTTCAGAGGGTAATGGAGGCTCAAGCTCTGAGCTGCTTGACACATGGTTGTGAGGTATGCTGTGGACGCTGACTACCCATCTGTCAGAAGACACATCAACAAGCAAGGCAGCACACCTTGGCTTGGGCAGCTGCTTCATCTACAGCAACAGCAGCTGCCTTGGGCTGAACCACCTCTGCCTTCTCCTTGGCAATGCGCGCCATGAGGGCGCCCACCTCCCCTACTGTCTTGATCAGACGTGGCTGCAAATCCTGCACTTGCACAGCGCAGTCTTGTGTGCGATTGGTGTCCAACAGGTAGTGGCCCCGTCCACTGGCCTCATCTGTTGCATATGAGGAACTAGTGTCAAGCAATGCGCCTTGTACCTACTTGCCAGCTGGTGATGACTTGCTTTGCAGAAAACACAGGTTCTGCATGTTTGCTGTCTGACTGTCGGACGACTAGATTTGTCAGGCATTGGAGCAAAGGCTATAAAGTCATCCACAGCTGCTGTCTGTTGCGTACAAATACACAGTATGAGTAGCCATGCACGATTGCATGCAGAAGTACAGCTCTGTCTGCAACAGGCTGTACTTCTCTTTGGACTGGGGGCAAAGGAGGGAACGTACCCTAAGCTCTTGTTGCATGCCTGCCACCTGCTGTGCACTGCTCTGCAGCTTGTCAAGCCCCACTGTATACCTGCTCAGCGTTTTGTTGTTCTCCACACGCTTTGCGGTCAGAAGGCGCTGGAACATGGTGATCAGCTCCAGGTAGGAGGTTGGGGTGACGTAGTTATGACGCCCCAACTCTGTCTTGAAGTCTTGTGACACTCCCCGCATCTGCATGAACAGCCAACACAATGAGCTAAGTAGCAGTTTCAGTGGCAGGTAAGCCTGCTGACACCACAGCATGCTGGGGAGCGAGTAAGTTGTGCATTGTGGCAATGTACCTTTCTGTGCACAGACTGGCAAAGCTCAACAAGCTTGGCTCGAGT
Organism: Trebouxia gelatinosa; assembly: GCA_000818905.1. NCBI lineage: Eukaryota > Viridiplantae > Chlorophyta > Trebouxiophyceae > Trebouxiales > Trebouxiaceae > Trebouxia > Trebouxia gelatinosa. The sequence continues at coordinate 21,987 of JUBA01000082.1, read as the reverse complement.
GGGATCATCCAGGTCCATTTCCTTCAGGAACTTGTATGCCACTGCCTCCAATGCATCCTTTGGCCACACCTGAACAGCAGAGCTGCAGCACTGAGCAGTTTGTGTTGAACTCCATCATGCACAATACATTTCAATGCACATTCGTAACTACCCTGAACTTGGCAATCCATGCTGGCATTTGAATCACCATTAATCTGATGTGCCGCCATGATGAGCTGACAAATGCAGCTGACCATATCTGCAGCCAACTTTCTCATTGCATTGATCAAGCAGCTTTGGCAGACAGTAAAACCGTGGCAGGCTTTGCTGCTAAGCTACAGAAATAGGCTCAGCAGATCTCCACCTGAAACCAGTCAATTGTGCAGCAGTTGACAAGCGAAGGGTTCTGTCGCAGGCGGTCCCGGAAGGCATTGCCAATGGGGCTGAAGCATAGCACCACATGGAGGCGCTGCTTGCACTGCTGTGTAAAGAAGCCCCACAGCTCCACAGGGCTTTCAAGGCCCAGCTTGCTTGCAGCCGGCCGCACCATCTCCAGCACCTGCCAAGCAGTCAAGCACAGATGTCTCCACATGGGAAATGAGCTGCATGTTGCTTGGCCATCAATGACTTAGGGATGCAGTGCAATGTGAACAATGACAGGCTGTCATGAAGTATGCTCACTGAGTTGAGGGTTTCTACATGACCTGTGGCAGGCCTGCTGGCGGGGCACGATATAACCTGTGGAGTAGATTCAAGCAAGTCTTCAATCAGGCACACCTGCATTTTCTCATCGCTTGGAAACATGTTTGGCACTTCACCACTGTTGAGGAGGTTGTTGATATCCTCAACAAAGGCTTCGCTCTTGATCTGGGTGTCGCTGAACAGGAACACTGTGTGCTTTGCTTCACCCCCGGCCCTGCGCAGGATGCGCTTCAGGTCATCCCGCCACTCCACCTTTCCATAGCTCTTGGAAATCTCAACCTGTGGCAGCCGATCAAACAAGTCATGCAAAGAACGACAATAGTCTTACTAACTGTCACTGCCCCTTATGCTTTTGCTGTTTATGCGTCATACTTTTCTGCACTGCACAACTCTGCGGTACACTAGTCTGCGCACCTGGTACTGGGTGCTGCTGGTTCATGGCGTCTATCTGCAATGCAGCGCTCTGCATGCTCTAGCAGCCGTGACATGCAAGCACTGATGGCAATGACGATGGCGCTAAGTCAAGAGCTACTCTAGAAAAGTAGTGATATCAGACTGAAAGTGGCATCGCAGTAGCGCCTTGTATTGCAGGAAGTTGGGCAGGCGCAGCATTGTAGGGTGTCAGGACTGCACTGCCAAGGCAGAGCAGCAATGCACCTGTATGACCTCCATGCCACAGATAAAGGCGGCAAGGCGGGCTAGACTCTGGCGGCCCGAGCCTCCCAGGCCAACCAGAAGCATGTTGCCTCCAGGCTGACTCAGCACTCTGCAGATGCGGCTCACATGCTCCACCGCAAACAAGAACATGGCCAAGTTCATTGGTCGCTTGCTCAGACCTGCAAAACAACGGTCAGGTCATTCAATGTGCAGTCACATGACCTTCTGAAAACAAGATGCACTCTGCAGCATAATTATCTGACACGCAACACCTGTCAAGCTAGGAACATGCCAACACTGTGCACCAATGTTGCTGCTAGTTCATGCAGTACAGGTGCACCTCCACATGCTGACTTTGCCAGTTAGCTGTGGCGCACTCGTGATACAACAGACAATTTGCAGCCATGAAGACCCAGGATCAGACCGTTGTGATCCACAAGGTATCCCTCCATGGTGCTGATGAGAGCTGGCACATCTGTCACAGGGCTGTACTGCCTATCTTCAGGCCCCTTGCTGCTGTCCAAGTAGGATCCAAAGAAGCAGTTGCGCATGTCCTCACAACTGACTGCATTGCCCTTAGTTGCCAGCACTGGGGCCATCAAACTGTCATACTCCTCTCCCAGATGGGCACTGGTGGTCACTTTGGCCTGCATTTCAACAGTGGCTTCAGGGGTTCACCCTGTGAATGCTGGCCCCAAAGCATGTTGATAGCGTCACAGAGGATGGAACTTGCAGCAGTACAGTCACACAGCTCACGCAATTACAAGCTCTTTGACCATACACAGTGAAGAGTATAGCTGGGCAGTGGAGCTGTGAGTGTGCCTGTAGCGTGGGGTTGCGCAAATATGCAAGCATGCAATGCTAACCTGAGCCAGCAGCCACAGGCGGTCAGCATCATCCACCAGGCGGTCATAGAAGACCCTGAAGACTTCATGCACCCACAGCCGCTTGTACACCCCCTCTGCCCCTTGAGCTGGCAATGCAGCAGCTGGCAGCATCATCACTCCCTGCCACCAGCTGATCGCAATGAGCAGCATACAATGCGCAGCATACATCGCAAGCTGCTGCAGTCTGATTCAGTGTTGCAGCATGCAATCTGTAAAAGATATATGTTTTTGCAGCACACTATTGTCACATGTGTATATGCAACTGTCAGGACAATTCCCAGGTACTTGTTGGCTTGATAGCTGTGACGGCTTGATGCTTTCAGAGTTTGTGTCCTAGGTGAGCAAGTGCAAAAGGATTGTGCCATGAAGGCGAGCGCACCTGAATGACTCTGGCAAAGTCTCTGAGGTTGAAAGTGTAGTGTGATTTGGTGGGAGTGGGGAGTAATTTGGCAATGGACTGGCTGTACATCTNTGCCCTGCCCTGCCCTGCCCTGCCCTGCCCTCATGAGACCTATCATATGCTATTCTATCAATGCATGTCAGTGGCAGCACCATAAGCTGCCCAATTAACATGTACACTGCTGGACTGTCTTTCATCAGCCCTGGACAGGTGCTTATGGCAGCAAGCATAACCCACGTTGCTTCAATAAGCAACTAACTTGGTGTTTGTGATGCAGGAGCCCTTGATCCAAGTTGCCTCTCACAATGCAGCCCCAGCAGCACCAACCACCGAAACTTTGCCTCTTATGCCCATCCTGCCAGCCACCAAGATGGACCCTGAGCCCACCCTTCCAGTCACCAAGGTGGACCCTGAGCCCAGCCTTCCAGTCACCAAGGTGGACCCTGAGCCTACTCTTCCAGTCACCAAGGTGGACCCTGAGCCCACCCTTCCGGTCACCAAGGTGGACCCTGAGACTACTCTTCCAGTCACCAAGGGGGCTGCTGTGGGTCCTGCTCCCCCTCCTGGACCCACCCTTCCTGTCTCCAATGTGCCTGCTGTGGGTCCTGCTTCCCTCCCTGGACCCGCCCTTCCAGCACCACCCCACCCTGCACCCACCCCAGCGGCAAGCAGGGGTCCAGCCCCAATGGCTACACCACAAGGGCGCACCCTCCCCCTTGTCAGGCGATCTGCACGCAACACTGCACGCCCCTTTAACAGGGCTGCTGCCCCCACCACTGCACGCCCCCCTGCCAGGGCTGCTGGCCCCACATCTGACTCCCGCAGGCGGCCCGCAGCCAACAACTCTGCTCCCAGCTCACCAGAGGCCATGCCAGTCGTCTTTGCCCGGGGATCAGTGTCATCCTCAGCCCACCCCAAGGTTGCTCGCGGGGATCGCATTATCAGCAACATTGCATACGAGGCTCATCCAGCTGAGCCTGGGGTGCTGGTGCCCTCACCTCAGCATACCATTGCTTTGGCATTTGGCAGCATCTCATTGGATGAAATTGGTCTTCCGGATGTTAGCCATAATGTAGACAGTGTAACACATACTGCTGGAGAAGACCGTGCTTCATCGTCAACAACACCAGAGGCAGCAACCACATCACCTGCTCCTGTTGCTGCCCAGGCCTCAGAGGCATCAACCTCACAGACAGACACAGCAGCCGGCATCAGTGCAAGTGCCTTTAACAAAGAGCAGGCAAGGCAGTCTACTGCTGCTGACATTGTTGCTGCCAGAGCACTAGCATTTGGAGGGATCTCTGCGGCACAGTCGGCTCACGGGGCTTCTGTTCCTCTTCATGCACCTTCTGATGCTGGCGCCAAAGTCGCAGACAATAAGACAGAGACTGTCCAAAACAACCCCCCTTCATCATCCTCAACATCACAGGCTACCACTACTGCTGTAGCCGCCCCTTCTCAACTTCCTGTAGCCTCAACCTCACAGACAGACACAGCAGGTAGTGCAGGAGCAGATGCCTTTGTGAAGGAAATGGTGCCAGAAGCACCCTGGACAATTGCAGCTGGGCGGGTGGATGGAAAGGTGAGCCCTCTTGCACTGCTGGTGCATGGTGTCCAAGGATTGGGTTAGTGTAGAGTTAGGGTCAGGGTTAGTGTGAGGGTCAGGGTGAGTATAGGTCCCTGACCCTACATCCACATCTGCAGCAGGGATGTCTGCGGGTTTGCTAGGATCAGTGCACATATTGCAGTGCACACATTGCAGCATCTATACTGCAGTCAGCCTGTGCCAGCCACACATTTGGTCAATGCTCTGAAATACAGTTTGTGTGGGAAGAACCTGTGTCATCGAGGTGAGTCATGGCAATCAATCAGTGGTGACAACTTCTCAGAGTTTGTTGGAGAGCCAGTGTAATGCATGATGCAAGCTCTTTGAATGTTCATATGGCATGACTGAGTGTAGACTTCTTGTCGGCCACCGCTTGCCCACAGCTGTGCCCACCCTCTGTCCCCACCATTACTAAACACATGCTCAGCCACGAAGAGTCAGGTATGGGATTGACACTGCACACTATTGTGAACACAGTAACTGGCCGAGTTGTTTGCTGACATTGCAGACATTTGCACCCCCAGAACTTCAACAGTACTGCAAGGCCCGGTGCTATGCACCCACTGTATAGATATGAACCACACTTTGTGCCTGTATGCTGCAGGGCATGAAGACACTAGATGTCTATAACAGCAAACGTTAACAATACTATGCTGTGTCTCTGCCATAGCTTTGCACTATACATGGGTTATACTGATGTGCTGACTCTGTACTCGACGGACATGCAGGATGAAGGCAAGCGTGGAGTCACAGGTCTGAATTCCGGTGAGGAGCCTTCTACAAGCAGCCCCCAAGCTGAGGCTGGAGCTGGCAGCATGCCTGACAGCCCCCCATCCCCCACCCCTGCTGAAGGATCTGGCAAGCACCATGTCAGGGATGAGGTGAGATTTTGAGCTGTGAAGTGATAAATGTGAGAGCAGGGCACTGCTACACTTGTTGTTGCACCCGTCACAGTAGTGGAATTGCATCACAAGCTGCCCCAGTGATGTCTGTTGTCCCTCATTGATGAATCACCATTCCCTCATTGATGACGTGGGATGCAAAGTTGCTGAAGCGGCTTCTGATTGCATTCTTCAGATTACACTTGGACCAGTGTTGTGTTGTGCTGACATTGCCCACTGGTAGACTTGCGACACTTGTGGGTAGAAGCTGCAGTTGCTGCATGTGTCTTAAGTAAGCCATGTGTGCCCCTTTGCTGCATCTGCAAAGCTGTTGTGGCGAGTGCACAGATACCTGACCTTGCAGCAATGCAAATGGTTTGCCTATCAGATAAACATGATGCTGCGACTGGCATTGCCTCTCCATGCATGATCTGTCGCTGTCATGTAATTGAAATTATGTCATTTGCTTGCAGGAGTGGGCCATCAGTACCTTGAGTACAATCAAGGGCAAAAGGGAGGGCATCAAAGAGTTGTGGGAGAGTGTGCAGAACAGCCCCAGGGCCAGTGCCCTGGCCATCTGCCAGACCGCCCTGGGGGAATCACCACAAGTGACTGGCTTTGTGAAAGCCTACCTCAGGTGTGCTGAAGCTCATCGTTGCCTGCTATTGCATTATGTTGAGCACAAGATGTGATTGTACCATACTTGTGAACAGTTTGCATGGCGCACCAACAAGTTGCAGCTAACTGTGGCTTAGCGCTTGCTGTCTGGCTGACATTCTGAAACAAGATTGGCATTGCATGCTGCCAGTCTTGTTTCATGTATGTAGAAACACACCTGGATGGGTTCAAACACCATGATTGACTAGCTGTGCTGCTCTGCAGGGGTTGTGGAGGGGACATGGCTCAGGCTCAGGCAGTGGAGGCCAAAGCCCCCAAGCTGACAAACAGGGAGAAGCAGCGCCTCCGCAGAGGAAAGGCTTCATGACTGCTCATGTGGCTCTGAGAATTGAATCGTGATGTGTTGCAATGCAAGTGCTGATGATTGTTCCCATATAATTGTAAGCCAATGTCCCAAGACTTCATAGCTGGCCTTACCTGCAGTGTAGCCGTCTTGAAAGCACTCTTGAGTTGATGTTGTTGCTCGTGCAGCTCTTGTAGCCTAGACATGCAAAACTACACTGCCAGTCTCGCCTATAGCATGAGCTTTACACAATCCTGACGTTTTGAAAATTACGCTGAAATTTGAACCGCTCTACAGAACAAGCACTCCTGGTCCCTACATGGTCTACAACAATTCTTCTTGCTCTAGCCCCTACAGTCCAGCACAAGACGGGTAACCTATGTAGCTCCTACGCAAGCACATTTATTCTCGTTTTAGTGTCGGGACCTAGAAAAGCTTCTTTGCACGCCAGACCAAGCTGCGTCGCTACGTCGCTCATTAGCTTCAGCATAGTGCAAGACTTTTGACTCGATCGATGATGATCCAGTAAGGGCTGGTCTCGGATGGCTGACTCAGAGCATTGTACCTCGACATCAAACACCGCCAGCAGTGTCAGTCTGCGCTTGTGAGTTGCTACTCGACTGCTGCAGGCATGCTCCTCAAGCCTTCCGCTTCGATGTCTGCCCCCACATCCAAGACACAACTTCAAGAATTGCCACTGTCTCTTGCAATGCTTGCTCAAGCACTGAAGGAGAGAGCGGCAGTTCTTGAAGTTGAGTTTCACTTGTAGTCTGCCGAGCGCAGACGGCATCCCTCTTAGAATTCACATACGGGGAGCGCTTTGCTGCCTCAGCTCAAAAGGACCTTCTCATCAGTCAGGTGCAATGCCTCTCAGCTTACGTTGCTATTGCTGACGTATTCACGTATTCACAAAGCATTGCCTTTCTAGCATGGCTCACTAAAGCGCAGAGCATTGGGAGTCATGTGCTGCTGTGCCTCCTTGTGTCCATTGTGACTGTTACATTGCTTCCTGTTGATTGATTCATGCTGTGCACATTGCAGTTAGTGGTTTCCCACCTCAACACACGCTGTTAACATACTGTCCAGCAAGTTGGAGCAGCTGTGCGCAACAAGCCTGAGGTTCTTAAAATGGCCAATGACAGTACTGTCATGTCTCAGGTCACAGAAGTATCAGCAGTCACCATGCAGACATACTTTGAAGAATTGATCCATGGCCCGTAACACCTGGTCTGGCAGCCTTGTGTGCTTCAAATCTGCAAAATACACAACTCCTCCCAGTCAACAGCATCCCTCTGTTGTTCAGCCTGAATCAGCAGCAGCCTTATGTGCAGCAGATCTGCCAATGCTCAGCCTGTGGTAGTCCTGAGCTTTCCTCACACATGCAGCCTGATTCAGCAGCAGGTGTCCTGGTGCTGTCACTCACATGATGCGCTTCATGAGACTATATTGTATGTGTGCTGGGGCACCTACTGCAGATTCCTTGATGTCTCGCATGAGGTCAGTCACTGTTGCTTGCTGCTGGAGCTAGCTCATTGCAATGTGCTGCTGCAGCAGCTGACGCTGCAATGTATTTGAATGCTGATGACATGGTGCGTCACTCCAGGTCAGTCATTAGCAGCTTGCTGTCGACATGTGCTCCTATCTTGATGCTGCTGCTCTAGCTGACTCTACAAGGCATGTGCTGCGCAGTTGCACATAGCATGCTATAAGCAGACCTTGCGATTTAGCAGGCTTCCCTTGTTTGGGCTGAACAAGCTGGAGACCTGCGAGTCTGTCCTTGCTGCATGCCTACTGATTTGTTGCATCTTGCGGGTCTTTACCTTGCATACATTGTATCTTCATCTTTGCCAGTGCCAGTCTACTGGGATTACTATCTTGATGTGGCAGGTCTGACAGTCCAGTGGCACATATTTGTAAATGTACCCTGAATACACCTCTGTTTTTGGCATGAAAGTGACAAACTCACTTTGGAGTGTGGGTGCAGACTCACGCAACACTTGTGCAAGATTGTGAGTTTTGAGCAGTGTGCGACATTGCTCACTCGCAGAGACTGTAGGTGTTTACAGAGTCGCACATGCTCAGTGTACCACAGTGTCACACTGACAGTATTCAGGAGTGTGCACACTGGCGCGTCAGGTCTTCATGATGAATCCTAAAGACTCATGCACTGCGCCATGGGGTGCTTGTGGCTAATGTGACCATAGCAGACTTTGTGAGTGAGTACAACAAGGTGAGCTGCAGCACAATGATGTCTAACTGTTAGCCTGACCCCTGTCAGCTGCTCGTTGCCAAGGCTTAGCAGTTGCTGCAGGTGCCGATAAGATCTCCCGATATCAGGTACTTAGTCAAGTCAGTGTGAGTGACGTGCAAGCAAACAATCTTTGTCTTCCTTTCACATACAAGCATTTCGGCCTCGTTGACTGATTGGGCAAAGCTTCAGGACCGACGTGTGGCAGTGATGCGCTGCGTGTATCATAAACTATGTTATGCAGCTGCGCAAGCACACTCTATACCTATGTAAATGCTTGAGCATTTCAAGTTTGGTGTTAGCAGACCATGATATGCCATGTATGTACAGCAATAATGCTGAAGCATCTTCAACAAGGTGTTACATGTGAAGCTCCATCCACAATGGCTAAAACATTCAGACAGGATGTTACAGGATCATGGACCAAACTCAGCAGTGGTGATCAGGCTACAGCCACAGGCACAAGTTCATCCAACAGCAGCAATACATAGCACAAATGTGACCACAGACAAGACACCAGTGCGCCAGTCAGAAACATGTTTATCCGGCAAGGTGTACATGTGCAGCATCGCTGCATCTGCATAGACTCATGCATGCCTCTCTCTTTTTGAAGGCAGCACCATCATGACATAGTGCAAATGATGCAAGCCAATAATGTTGGCAACTAACAACATTAAAAACATTCCACGGCACAGACATAGGCAGTCACATGATGAGCATGCCACCTCAAAATTGTCAAGCTGACTCCCTCTGCAGCGACAGAGGTGACAAGTACCAGAAGAGTCTTTCAGCACAGTGCTGCTGTCAGACATCAACTGTCCCTGCTGTTCACGTTGTGCCTGCCTCCAAGCACAGGCAAGATTCGTCTGGCCTGTTTTATAGGCTCTAAGACCAGCCTTGAATGTGAGCCTAGGCTCATCACTTTCCTCAAACATAATCATATCAATCTGCTGACTGCTTAGTGCTGAAATGGCAAATAGTCATGGTTCATCTGTTGGAACGTCTTGCTGGTCACAGTCTGTATGTAGTCTGTGAAGTGGTGCCATTCTTGCTGCATGAAAGTGGGCTCTGTGATTGCAGTCAGCTGCTCAAACGTTGGCTCTTCAGCTGATGCACATGTGTCCAGCAGAGTCCGCAGGATGGACATGTGAGGATAACAGAGAACCATCAATTCTGCCCTCTGCTTGGTGTTCAGAACCTGCAACAGTGTGAACAAGCTGTGAGTGATGTTTGATAGTGGCATGCAGCTGAAGTCTTCCAGCATGACCTGAGTCTGCTGCAGCAGCTGCCATCAACCAGATATGCAACATGATATCACATGAATTGCTGAGGTTGCATCCAGCAGTATGTTTCTTGTCACAGCTGTCAGGTAGAATGCTGTGTGACAGGATTAGGCTCATGCATATGCAGCTGAGCAACACTCCAACCACAGGTCAGTGCACTGGCCTGATGCCCTGCCCTAATGCAGCCAAGCATACCAATCATTCAGGATCAGGCAGCTCTCCCGCACTATCTACTTGATATGTCAACGGCAGTCTTGCTAGTGCAAAATTCTGCGTACTCACCCCAGTGTACACAGCCAGGGCAATCCTATAATGTGTTTGGTGCTCCTCTGACGCATTGGCTTTCAACTCAGCCGTCCACCGGGATGCATTCACTAAAGCCTCAGTGGGGTGCACACTGCCGTGCTCATTCTGTGCCAACTGCTGTATGAGCTTGTCACGCTCTCTGCCCAATGCGCCCAGTTTGGAGTGGTACAGAGCTCTGAGTAACATGACATCGGACATCTGAGCATCAGACAGCGCCATTGCTGCCTGCACAGAAGCACTGATCATGTCTCATTTTCAGCACTGTTGCTGCTCAGTAACATGATCGAGAAAGGCCATGCCTGCAGTGAGTTCTGCCTGTGCACATAAAGCAGCAGTTTACATGTATGCTGTCTCAGCGCCATTGTAGGTTGACAGCAGGTATATCAAGGCTGACTCCAGTAGGTGTATGCAGCCGTTTAATAGCGAAACAGGGGCACTGCTACAACATCGATCACAGCTCGACAAGCTATGTAGGCATGGTGCAACACACATGCATAAGGACACAACAGCAGTCGCAGCACAGTGAGGGCGGAACGCAGGGGGTCACAATGTAGTCCTTTATACCTCAAATTGGGGCATGTGAAATGCTGCAATATACCACACAGGCGTGCAGGAGCAGTCATAGTGCACATGTGCACACCAGTAAAAACCAATGCGTGCTTTTGTCATTGACATGCAACAGACAATATGTGCTCAATGCATACTACCAGCATGTGCACAATGTTGCTGTGTATAATACGTGAATCAAGAGGACAGCAGCTTCACCACAAGGTTTTGATAGAAGGGTCTGTCAAGCTGATTGGTGGTGGGGGAGCCGGTGTCCATTCTGCCGTGAATGAGAGCATTGTGCATCCTCACATCCAGCAGCATCCGTGCCATCAGTGCTGAAGCCTCACAAGTCAGCTGCTGCAGCCTTGCAAAGGCAGTGTCTGCGGTGCTGTCTGTCGTGGTCTTGTCCTTGGCTTGTAGCAGACACGAAGCCAGCTCACGCATGTAGTCCTGATCAGCACAAGGCAACTCTTACAGGTGTTGAGTCAGCATGTAATCTGCTGACTAGACTGCACAGACAGGGTCACATGCATGACAGGATACCTTCGCCATCCAAGGCCTGCCATCAGCCATGCCTCATGGCATGGTTGAAATGTGTCACAACTAGACTCTTCTCTCCTTTTCTTTGTACGTGTAGCCACAGCATACTAAGCAGTGGACATAATCGGTGACAAACATAGCACTGTACCTGGTATGACATTGCAGATGAGGCATGTTGCCAGGCATCAAAGCGAAATGTGCTGCAGCTTCAGACATCTGGGGCAAGTAAATGTAATGCGCTCATTGTAGTGTGCTGTGTATGTAAGCAGCGCAAACTCGTGCCACCACATGTATGCGCAGCAAAAGTGCAGCAGGTTGCCCTGCATACTGCGTAGCTGCATGATAGGGAGGCACAGAATAGGGACTCAGCCCAAACTGGGCATTGGCACAAGTGAGCAGGCAGTAAGCCAAGGCGATCCTGTGTTTGCATGCAGCTATGAAGCAGCTAACACAACATAGGCTCAATTGCAACATGCACAAGCAAAGTATATGGACTGTTTCCCCTGGCGATTTAAGCCTATTTATGCGAGACCTGCTGCTTGTCATGATGCTTTGCATGTGCTTTGCAGTACAGGGTCCCACAGCAGATGTGCTGTGAGGCAGCGCTGTACATTTTGGCAATATGCAGCCAGAGCAGATGCAGCAAAGTTATTCAAGCTTTGGTATGCAGATGGTATGCAGATGAATTATTGCTGAATATGAACTATTGCTGACTTAGAAAGATGAAGAGTTGCAGATGACAGTCATACTGACCGTCCAGAGCTTGGAGAAGGCTGGTAATGTACATTGCCTAATTTGCTGAGGGGTAATGCTGTCCTTACGGCCGTATACAGATATTTGCACAGGCACCTGGCTGTTATGAGTTTGCAGCTCAGCTGCTGTGAACATGCCCTGCCTTGGTCCGACAACCCCCTGCAGAGTGCAGCAAAGTTGTTGCCTTGTTGCGATCTGGTCTCAAGCAACATGCTGCTGTGCTGCTGTAGCAATTGTGCTAAATACAGTGCTGACTGATTCTGTAGTGCTGCTGCATGCTCACACTGCAAGCATGACATGCAAGTGCCTTGGAAGTGTGCTGCTGAACCTCACAGACTGTGTTCGCCCGCACACATCGGCTTTCTCACGCTTGCCTTGCACATGTGTGCCTGACAAGCCTGATGGATGTGCCTTTGGCAGCAAGCAGTGTAAGGACAAACTGAGGGACAGCATGCTGCCCATGTCATGAAGGAATGTCAGAAATCCGGTTGCAGACCGCGGATCTAGATGATGCAATGCCTAGAGCTCTTGGCTCCTTTTGTTGCATGTGCAGATACAGACAGGGCAGGAGTAGAAGCAATGATAAGCAGAGAGGCCATGACTTGCCATTGCACTGTGACAACATGGCAGGCTACACACATACCAGGATCAACCTGCATGCCTGGACATAGAGCTAGCAAGATGCATAATGGCTCTGATACAGTGCAGGCACATGCTTGCAACAGCGGCAGTTGACAATGTATATATGGCGTGCACACCAATGCTGAAGATGGTGCTGCTCCACTGTCCTTGTCCATCTTGGTCAAGGACTCCAAAAGTAGATTCCTGCTTTCCAGCTCTGCCTGGCGTGCTTTTGTTCTTGCAAGCTCTGTCTGGGCACGCACAAGTTCTGCTTGCTGAGCTTGAGACTTTGCCTGAGCATCAGCATTTCTTGAGCTGATTTGCTACACTTGTATGCCTAATGCCCAGCTGCTGACATACACATGTATGCAATGCTGCTCCCTCATGTAGACTGTGTACCTTCTGTTTCTCACGGAAGCGTCTCTGGCTTTCTCGGCCTTGTAATAACTTCTTCAGTGAAGTGGATGACGGTCCTGAGGAAGTGCGAGCGGTCTCTAGAGGTTCCCACGTGGCTGTGGCATGCGGCTCCGATATGGGAGCACTGCCGGCACTCCGCAGCGGAGCAGAAGCCGGTTCAGGAGCAGATGCTGCGGTTTCCATACTCTCGCTTTCCAGCATATCAGTGGTGGTATGCCTTTGTAGATGCAGACCTTCGAGAGGGTCTCCGATACCAAGCGATCGGTCGCTTTCCGCAAACTCCTCTTGCAGAAAAGCATCGAAGTCCCCAAGCGTAAAAGCCGGCTCGCCTGGTGTCGACAAATCTGAGGTCTGCCTTTGGTCTGCAAGCGCCTGCCAACATTCCTCAGGCTGTCCGAGCTGTGCCTCGTACCAGTCTTGCAGCGAGTCCCCCATGACGGCACACAGTGCCCGCTGCAAGTCGCTTGCTTCAGATGGAGCATGTTGAGTACGCGCTTGTCAGCTTAAGTGATTTCACGCAAGTGCGCAGGAAGACTCGGTGAAACATCACGTACAAGTTCGAACTGCTTTCAGCCTTAGTCATACGCTGGTCACGTGCATTCACCCACCGTGCTTCTAGACAACAGGCCTGTTCAGGCATGTTGCTTCGGGATGCTCATGCTGTATATCCCGTTGCTGTTCCTGACAAGCGGAGGTCGTTGTGCGTCCCTTGACGACATGAGCAACATCGCCGCTTCAATGAAGAACAAGACATGACTCCTTTAAAAGAAAATTACAAACGGCCTTGGAAATACAGCATTGGCACGTCATTGTCATTGTCATTGTCATTGTCATTGTCATTGTCATTGTCATTGTCATTGTCATTGTCATCGTCAGTTGTCGTTGAAACCACCTCAATAAAGAAATATTTGCAGTAGTACAGCGAAGTAGAAGAACGGAGTTTGCAACTGGCCATCAAATCAAGATCTTGGGGCAGAATGGCATTGCGGAGTTCACAAACAGGGTGCCATGGCATGTGACGTAGCGGTTCATTGTTACGTTGCATGTTGTTCGTGCAACGCGTGTTGTTTGTACGTCTTGCGCAACGTCCAAGCCTAAATTTGACTGCATTTGTGACAGCATGACCTTGTTGAGCTTAAGACATAATTTAGTTTCGTGTGTACATGTTCAAATTCGGTCATGCAAACTTGCCACTCCGTTGTGGCGCAAGATCTTACACAACTGCCAGAGCCGTCGCACGCATATGCAGATGTACGACAACGCCAACGTCATTACTCTCCTCACCGAGCTCCAACAGTCCCCAGAAGCTTGCCTTCTAGTTCAAAGCGCTTCTTCCAGTGAAGAAAACGATGAACCCTGTGCAGTGGACGTCGAAGCAGCACAACATTTCATGGCTATGCCTCCGTCGCTTGCTGATGTGGTGGAAACCATGCGAAGTCTATTTACCTCGTGTCGAGACGGCAACTGCTCCTCGGCTGACGCCACCCTAGCTTTGAGGGGATCAGCTGAAGTTCAGCCTGTGCTGCAACAAGTGCACAGGTATCATATTGATCAGGAACAGTGTTTGGTTTATGATAAGGTCTTGACGCATGACTGCTGCAGATGTATCCTGTCTGCAAGGTGCCCCTTCTTTCAAGCACTATTTTCTGATGTCTGGAAAAAGCCTTCAGCTGCAGAATTTGACCTTGCCACAGAAGAGGTAACGTGCCTCACTACTATGCAGTTTGCTACCGCTGTTACTGCTGCCGCTGTTGTCATTGCTGCCATCAACCTGCAGCTATAGCAGGGCCCTGAGACAAGCCAACCTGAACATATGGACCACAGTGAAAAGGAGTGTGATAGGCAATGATTGCTGCAGCCCTAATGCAATGTTGTGCACAGTGCAGTGGGAGTCAGGCTGTGGCGGTGATTGAGTATCTGTACACAGGCAGCATAGACGCTGACGTCAGCCAAGCTGCCGAGATCATCAGCCTTGCTAACCTATGGCAGCTGCCAGGTATGCAGTACCCTCAAAGTTGGTGTAACTGTACTCACACATGTGAGTGAAGTTAGGGAAGCCAGAGCAGACGCATTCATCATGCTGCTGTGCCGTGAAACAGGTGCACGTGTTGGATGTATATGTACTCCCTGTACACAATTGTCTGGCACCATAGGCCTATATATGTAACGTGTTGGAATTTTGCTGAAAGGGCCTGACCCCTTGACAACAGTCACCTGTTGTTCCATTCATGCATAAGTCACATGCCCATGCCGGCACAGCAGCAACGCCTCACGCTATGCATATGTTGGCAGTTGAAGTGCTGCTATACAGGGTCAACCCCACTCAGCATGTTCAGCAAGTACGCTTGATGATGTTACAACCTACTTCCACAACGATGTCTTTCATCACTAGCTTGTGCTGATGCAGCGCTGTGTTCAGTACACATTGCTGCAGCATGACCTGATCTGACGCTTCACACCTGTTGATCCCTGTACAGGTCTGATTGAGATCATCAGCAATCAGCTCATCAAAGACCCCTGCAGCAACTTCAGGAGGCCAACTGGAGCGTCTGATGAGCTCCTTGTCAGCATTTCCTCCATGGCATCATTCGCAGCTGCAGCTGTGGAAGCTGGCATTGAGCATGTCAGCGTGACAAGCCTATATGAGGTGTGTACTGCACTGTCAACACCTTGCAAAGCTGAAAGTTGCCACTGTGATTGGTTACCATTATTCTGCCATCATTCTGCCGCGCAACAACCAACTGCTGCGTTCGAGTGCTGCAGCACTCAGCATACACAAAAGCCCGCTTAGCTCTTGTGTCACATGTGTGTCTTGCTTTGCCATGTCGAATGTCAAGCACAACATCACAAAAGGTATGGTTATGCAGTCATGTGTGGCTTGGATGGCGCGCCATGCTTTGCTTGTGTGGCCCACAAAGGCTTTCGCTCAACTGCCGGATGCCACTGTGTCTCACACAAGGACAAAGGTCAGTTCTTGCACCCATACCCATGCATGCTACCAAGTCTTGCTCTGAACCTGAATGCAGCAGCTGTGCTGGCACATACCTGCGCGCTTGTTTCACATGCAACTGCATGCATTCACTTATCTGCTTATTGGCTTAGACTTTTGCTTCCAATATGCATTTCCTGCGAGCCAACAAGGGGGCATACACACTGCCCATTGCAGCGTAGTGCCCATGGATAGCACAGGTTATGCACCATAGTTATGTATGTCAAGGCACCTGGCTCATACACCCAACCCAATGCTCAGCGTCATGTGCTAATCATCGTGACTGACAAAGCTCTGCATGGTTACAAGCATATTGTGTGAAAGAGGTGTACACAGTGCTCCAGGCTGTGCTGTGCAGGCCAAGTCTCTGCTGAATGCAGTGAACGGGCTGCCACAGCTGGAGCAGGCTGAGAAGCTCATAGCACGTGTGCCTCAAGCCAAGTGGGCTTCAGGTCTCCACAAGATAGCCAGTAAGCCCTGGTCTGCCTGACTGAGCTTGCGGTCACGTGGAACGTATGTGACTGTAGCGGTGTTTGGCTTCTGACACCGTTGCTGAGCATCAGAGCTTGGTGTTGCGCTGTACTCTGTGTCTGCTCAGCAACCTTTGACATCACCAAAGTTAGCCTGTTTTGGAGGATCACATGTCATTTCAGCAATGCACAATGTACAGAAACACGAGCTGCATAATTCCATCATCATACTGTTTACTTGTTGACGCAGCCCCACAAGGTGGCAAAGAACCCCAGCTTTCTAGAACATCAGGCTGCCTGTGACTGTGCTGCATGCATGCTGATGACACACTTGCAGACATCAAAGTTAAGAGCATGCGGAAGCATGCTCTGTTAGTATGCTGGTATGATACCAACATAAGTCTGCAGACCCTTAATCTAGCGCTGTACCAGGCACATCCCATAGCAATGAAGCTGCCTGCAGTCAACATTACTACTTTGATTTTTTTTGGCTTAGCTGTGCATGGTCTGACACTAAGCAGTCTGTGGGTGATACACATGGCTTGGCTGTTGCAGAGGCCTGGAGAGCAGAGGTCTTGCAGTACATTGCTGACAACTTCCCAGCAGTCATCCTCACTTCTGCTTTTGTGGAGCGCCTACAGAGCACCTGGTGCCTTGAGAATCTGCAGGTATCCCTGCTTTCAATTGTGCTGATGATCGTTATTCAATAAGTTGTCACGGTGCCAGCTCATTTGCCTGTTTGTGATTACACTGCATATGTATATTACATCACAGCACACATATGTACATTACAGTTTGCAAATGCTGTCAAGCATGCTCATGAGACATGCAGCAGCTGCAGCAGCAGGCTGTGACATTGCACCCAGATATGTAAGTCTAGCAATGTTGTGCACAAGCTGCTACCAAATTGCTGGCAAAACTTGCTAGGTCAGCTGCCATGACATACAATGCCTGTACTGATCACACTGTACATCCCTTGCAGTGTGTCGCCTGACATTGCCTGGCAATGACCCTTCAATGTTCATCCACTCCAGCGTCTCACACAGATGCAACTGTTGTGTATGCCTGTGATGTACCACAGCAAATGATATCCCTTTACAGTCATGAGAAAGCCTTTGTGTTTTCGCGACTCGCTGGAGCCAGTACCGCACAAGTCATGCTCTGCATATCCTATACCAAACCTGCAACCATGTACGTCCCATGCATGTGCATTGCAGGACATTGTAGCTGCTGTGAAGCTTGAGTACGGGGCATCACGGAATGGCTACGCGCTGGAGGTATACCTAGCGCTGCAAAGGTTGCAGACAGCAGCTGCCGGGGAGGCTGTTGTGGAAGTTGAGGAGGTGCAAAGCCTGCTGGATGGCCTGAAGGTGAGCTCGAGCTGCATGTACTTGCCATTTGTAATACCTACAATGCCTTCTCAGGCGTAGCAGCTCTGCATATTGTTGTTGTTCACCTGGTACAGTGGGCCTAGCTGCCCTTGCATCAACAACAACTTTTCATGAGTGCTACAGCTGTAAATTTTGGCTGCGTTCAAGACAAGGCATGTACCGCTGCAAACTTGTGAGGCTGCACGCCAAGCCCATTTTGCTGTATTTGCCTGCTTAGTAACTGTGCAAGTGTGTTCTACCACAGGTCCGACTAAATATGTCCTGCTGCAGGGTCACTGCTGGAGCTACATCCTGCGCAATTGGCATCTGCTGCAGCGCACCCCAACCTTCAAGGCAACCCTGCCTGCTGATGTCCGTCAGCGCCTGACAGCAGAAGTAGGGGACAGCCTTGTCAACATCACAAACCTGGAGTCCCCAGGTGGCAAATCCCAGTCCACAGGGTTCAGTGTGCTTTGGGATGCAAGCAACACCCAGGATGACTCAGCAGCAGCAGCAAATGCCCTAGGGCCAGATGGAAAACGCCCTGTCAGTAAGGCTACAGAGAAGCGTAGGCAAAGGCTGCTGGAACAGCAGCAACAGCAGCAGCGCCAACAGGAGTTGCAGCAGCAAAAAGCCAGAGTTGCCAAGCTCAGGCAGAACATGGCAGATGCAAAGAGAGCTAGCAGTGCATCTGCTGCAGCATCTAGCGCAGCGGCCTCCAGCACAGCAGCAGCATCTAGCACAGCAGCAGCACCTAGCACACCAGCATCATCTAACACACCAGCACCAAGATCAGCTGCACCTAGTGCACAGTCACCTGGGGAGGATGCAGAGGTGCTTCATGACCAACAGCAAAATGAATCATCAGCTGCAGAAAGACCGCTTCATCAGCACTCTCATGCAGCTAATCCTGCCAGACCGCCTCCAGACACTGCTAACCCAGCCAGCGTCAGCAGCAATGGGCTGCCAGCAAGGAGAGTGATCAGGCCCGGCAGGGACAATGCAGCCGTTGCACCACCACAAGCAGGTGTATCATCTGCTCGAAGGCGGACAACCGCACTAGACCAGTCAGCAGGTAACAAGCAAGCAAGTGACCGGTCCAGCAGGCGTCAGTCAGCCTCAGACTTAGCCCTGGCAAGGCCTGGGGTGCAAAGGGCAGCAAGCCAGACTGGTGGGGCCAGGCCAGCTAGTCAAACACAGAGCAGCAGGCCTTCAAGTCAGGCTCAAAGCAGCAGTGGTGCAACCTTGGTTCCAAGACCAAGACTGCAGCAACAAGCGGCAACTTCAGCCCCCAAAAACCAGGCTGCTTCTAATCAAGGCACCTTGCATCAGGGAGCAAGCGCCGGTGCAAGGGACGCTCCCGCCGGCATCGATCATGCTGGTCAGGTGCAAGCTGCAGGACAAGTAAACTCACAAGGTCTGCAGCCAGACCATGCGCAGGGTCCTGTAAGAAGCCTGAGCCAGCTGCGGCGGCTCAGTGTCGACTCTAAACCTAGATTTAGGTGATTTACGCAGCGGCTGATTTTTGTAGGATCAGAATTGCTGCTGATGACGATTTTCAACCATATAGCAATTTTACTGAGCCAAGAACAGTCCAACACGCTTAACAGTGTTCAATCAGGATTGACGCAGCTCTGCAATGCCAGGTGTCATATATCCTGACGAGTTCAGTCAGGATGTTGCCAGAATGTCTAATTGGTCATTCAATTACACTGAATAGAAGCGCTTTGTTGCGCTTCATGGTGGCTCCTGAGCTGTTGTACGCATGCTGCAAATCTAGACCAAATGGCTTGTAAGTAACTGTATTGTATGTGTCATGGTGTGTCGGCAGTTGACGTTAATCTGCCCACTTCACTGTACTACATGATGTAACTTGTTTGTGTCATGTTGGTGTGTGTCACGGGCTGCGCGACTTGGTCATTCTGGTGTGCAGCATACATATGTATGGTCGAGTTGCTTGTATTGATCTTAAGACAACTTGTTTGAACAAACTTCAAACGCGACGCTTTAACGCTTTGTGCTTCAAATGATGCTTTCCTTCAAAAGCGACGGGCTTACATAACGATGCTGAGTCCCTCCGACATGTTTCTCGGGATCCCACAATATAATCAGTCAGTGTTCCGAAACTGCTCGGCTAGCCAGCCTGGCCCAGCAACCTACTAACCTCACAGGCGTTGTACACGAGCACGAAGGATTCCCGAGGGAACTCCCGGAGGCTGGAAATCGTCAACTTGTCCCGTCTCCCGCAGTTCAGACCTTACGGAACCGCTGATATTTTTTGGTCGGTGAGAACAGGATAGTCGCGCGCGACAGGTGATTATGCTCGTCACTGGTCTGCGAACAGCTATCCGCGCATGCTCACCGCACGCGGTGTTATACACCGGTGGTTTGTCGTAAGACCAGCTGAGGAATTGTTACGCAGACTTTGTGAGTGGGCAGAAACAGCTTGTAAGGGCACCAAGATCTGCAGCTCTACTGCAAGTAAGCTGTGGACTGTTACTTTGAGCTGTACAAACCACCCAAGGTGCAGGAATGCTTCCTGATTTCCAAATGCTGACCATGCATACCTTGTGCTGTAGGGCAACAAGCCCCATGCCACGCATCAATGCAGAAGCAATTGATTTTGAAGCCTACTTCGCAGATTGTCAGGTTCATGAGCCTGTCAGCCAGCGCTGGAAACCGTATCACCGGCTGCCTCGCCAATCAGGTTCCGGCTGCTACATGCTCCTTGCAGACTTCAGCGCGGCAACAAGAAACAAACAGCCACCATACTCTGGAATGTACGCCTTCTACTTTGGCAGAAGCGATGTTGCAGAAACAGAAAAGGGCGCAAAAAGCGAGGGTCTGACAAACAGGGGCAAATCGTACTTTGTCAAAAAAGACCGGCCTTCAAATCAGCTCAGGCAAGCTTTGATGGATGAAGGAGGCATACCTACCATCCTCATGTGCTCACAAATCCCAGTTTCTGAGGGCAAAGGTGTACTTGAATCAGTCATGTTGCACAGATACGACTTCTTCACCAATAGCACCTACAACGGCGGTGTCAGGCCCAGGCAGCAGGGAGAAAGCTGCCTGTTAGACAGCTTCAGGCAAGCATGCTTGAAAGTCAAGACACAGCAGCCAATTGAACATCAGAAGTTTTTTGCCTCAATTCACAGAAGTCGCACAGATGCCAGTCTTCGAAATGTAGTGTTGATGAAATCCCGAGGCGTTTCAGTCAGGATTCAAGAAGCTTATTCAGCAATTGATGCAGCTGAGGCATCCTCCAACCTGTCAGATAAGAACAGAGAGCTGCTTCAAGAGCAACAAAAGCGCCTGCGGGGTCAGCTATGCACTATGTTGGAGCAGCTCAAGGAAGCAGAGGCAGAGGTTCATCATGTTGCAGAAATGCTGCAGGGCAATGTGGACCCATGCTATGACTACTACAATGGTTTGCCCCCAATCACTGAGCCAGTAGGCCCAAACGGTGGCCATAGCAATGGAACAAATGCATGGCAAGCAGCCTTTGCTGCTGAAAAAGCTCAAGAAGCTTCTTGGGAAGCAGCCAAGTCAGCTCGGTCAAGTGCAGCAACATCATCGCCTTCCGCAGCATCTCAAGAAAGAGCAGCCAAGCTGGCATCGTTGGGGATTGCCGTGGTCACGCCGTTGCCAAGTGCGACTGCTGCAAACTCTCTGTCATCTAAGAGGCAAACAAGACGGGCAAAAGCAGAAGCCCAGAAACAACAAGGCTGTGCGCCTGTGCCAGACATTCCTTGCACTCTGTTTGAACAGCTTTGTGATGAGCTGCAAGTGCGAAAGCTGCAGCGCCTCAACTCTGACGCTGAGATTGCCAAGCATCAGGCCACACTGGATGAGCTGCAGCGTAAAGCATCCTCCCTGCGCCAGGTGATGCTGACAGCATGACACACACATAGACACAGGAAGCCAAAGTCAAGCAAATGGTCATGCAAACATACCGACATAGACTGTGGTAGTCACATAGTCACCAAAGCTGACACTGTTAAATGCAGGCGCCCTCACAGTGATGACAGGAGCTGTGGTGTCTGCTGCCACAGCTGGTGTAGCCGTGGCTGTGGCACATATGGACGATCGGGCCAAGCATGCAGTGTACACTGAACACCTACATTGCACACCAGTGTCTGCCGATGCACCAAGTATGCCCTGCCAAGGATCCTCTCAACCCATTGACATAGGTCTACAGGGCTACTGTGGTTACTCGGCACTTGCAGATGCTGCACAGGTCGCATGGGTCCACACTGCAAAGTGCATACAAGCTGAGCAGTGCCTGGCATCGTGGAGCCCATGCAGGCTGGTCACAGCTTCTCAGGCTGTGAGTTCAAGCAGATGCAAGCTGACCTGCAGGTTGCA
>JUBA01000081.1:0-51820 GCA_000818905.1 Trebouxia gelatinosa | reverse complement strand
GTGTGCATTGTGCTGCCAATCTTTACTGTCTAATTGATGCCAGGTGTGCTGGCACTCGTCTCCGATAAGGCAGTGCAGAGCTGCTGTGTTTGTGTATGACAGTAACAGCATTGCTGCAATACATCAATGCTACTTCTGACCTGAGCTCAAGTAGTGCACACCACATAAGCTCATCGTCAGATGCACTCTTGATTGAGCATGTGCTGTACCACTGACCAACTTTGCACACCCACGCTGACAGGAAGAGAAGCGGCATTGTATTGTGAGCGTCCTCACAACAGATACCCCTCCCTNTGCTGTTCCGGCGCACCCCAAGCAGGCCCTGGCGCCTGCTCCATACTGGACTGCTGGCTGTGCTGTGGTGCACTGCTCCTGGGCTGCGGCTGAGCGTGAGACTGCTTTCGCTTTGGCAGGGCAGCTTGGTTCTCCTTCTGCAGGGGGGACGGCTCTGGAGCCTGGCGCTGGGGTTGAGGGGGTGGGGGCACCACTGCGTCTTCCATCTGGCCAGAGCGTGGCTTGCCCAGGTTGAGATCTGCCAGGGCTGAATCATGCTGGCTGGGCTGTCTCTCAGGCTGGTACTGGTGCTGCTGCTTGCGGTGGGGAGAGGCAGCCTGTGAGAGCAGCCTCTGGAAATCCTCCTGTGGACTGCGGCCCAGGTTGGCATCTGAGAGCTGACCAGACAAGTGGGGCTGCAATATCTGGGCTTCACTAAGCATATGCTGGTGCTGGTGCTGAGTCTGTGGCTGACCCTGCAGGCAGTTCAGGCAAGTTCACTTATACTGCTTTGACATACAAGCCCGGGTGCACAGAACTGCATAGAAACAGATAAGCATCCAGGCAGGACATTAAGAGGACAGAAGCCAATGTCAACCGCGCAGAACTGCGCGTCTGCGACCTATTGCTTGCTGCATTCAAGCAGATTGTCCATGCAGCAATGCGCAACAGCAACATCAGCAGGCATTGACAAACAGCTCAGACTGTTCTCTGCAGAATTGCAGGCTGTTGCGCTTGCAAGCCACACACATGGCACTGCATAAGAGGCCATTCTTGATAGCAATCCAAAGCATGGACCCTACCCATGAAGGGATTGGCACCGACTGCTGACTGNCTTGCTGTAGGGCTGCATGTTGTGTCCACCAAACCTCATTTGGGTCATGCAGCTGCATGAGCTGAAAAGCCTTTGTTGTATACTTCTATCAACTAGAAGGAAGCTATTCAGATCACCTATTACTTCATGATATTTTCACTGCAACAAGAGCATAGGCTACAACCTTACCACACTTGATTCCAGATCAGGTTCAGTAATCGTTCTAATCTTCAATTGGCAGCATCAGTCCTTGCCATGACATCAAACATGCGGACTACACGCCTCTATATGATAGCTGCAATTGAGGNTCTCACCATTGCTGCTGCTGCTGTGCCTCCATACAGACAAGTCTTGCAGCGAACTGCAGGCTTGCCCGCTGATGCTATAAGCATGCAGCAGTAGTTAGGCCATAACATCCATATTGACATTAGCGCCACGCTGTATGGGATCCCCAGGACTGATCCCCAAGTAAGCTGCAACATTGCTGAGTGTGGTATCAGGAAGTGGAGGCCTCGGACAAGTACACCTGCCCTCTGTGCACACGCGCTCTTCAAAAGGAGGAACGCAAGAGGCAGCGCCAAGCGNACTCTTTGGCAGTGTGATTTGAGCTGCAACTTGTGTGTGTGCGCGTGACAGGCATGAGCCGCCAGAGCGCCCCTCGCCCTTTAGGCAGTGGTTTCAGGGCAATGAGCCCGACTGGGCAGATGAGGATCCCCTCAGCAGGCGCTCCCCAACTGAGCGCCCTTTTAGTGACACTGCTGACTCTGAAACAGACGTTGACGCGGGCAGCCTGACCATGGATGGACCCGTCAGCAGCAAGAAGCATTACTACTACATCACTGTGAGCCCCTCATTCTACTTGGTGCACATGTTACAGAGTGCTCATTCTTTGTCATGACTGTGCCCACAGTATGCATGATGCTGTAGTGTGAGTGTGCAGTTTGAGCTGTTAGGGCAAGGGAATGAGGCCGGCAACAGAGCTTCACAGAGCCTGTCTTCAGAGCTACACCACTGCTGCTGTAGGCTGTGACAGCACCCAGCAACGCATGCTTGTTCAGGGCACAAGTCATACTAGCCAATTCTTGAAGAGCACACTGCCTGGTGTAGCAGATGCAAGTGCCCAACTCCAGGTTGCTGTTGCGGACTGCAGGCCTGCAACTTTGCAGCTCCTTAGCGCCGAAAGTGGATATGCATCTTGCATCAGCCAGGCATAGCTAGTGGGTGCCTNCAAACACGCATGCTGACATGTCAGCACCTCAGGCAGCAGCAACACCTACACTTGCTAGCCCTGCATTTCTGACACCAGCTCGCTGTGGTGAAGTGAGCTATCCTGAACCAGCAGTGCACACTGATGGCAGCACTGCCAGCAAAGCCAAGGCATGCCAGCCCAGTACTGCAACCTCTACCCGCACAGCCTTTGCTGCCAGCACACCCAAGATTGATGATGCACCCAGCAGTGGCGCTGCAAGGGCTGCTGTGCATGCTGAATTCATCAAGCAGCATAGGGCAAGAACCAGACTGGGCAACCCCGCCTTCAGCTCCCCAGCCTTGTCAAAGCCAAGCAGCCAGGATGCAGTCACACCTGCAGAAACACGGCAGAGGTCTCAGGTCAGTGGTGATAGGCTTCCTGACTGCATTGTCACATGTGGCTGTGCTGCCTTGCAGCCATTGGGCAGCTTGATGATGTGTGCATCTTGTATCTAATGTGTGTACTGCCACTCAAGCTATGCATCCCAAACTAGACCCACAGGAAGCACCAAGACTAGTCATCCAGGGTATCAACGCAGTGTGGCTGCACAAGTCACTTTACATTTTGCAGACTTTGCTGCACTNTTGCAGATATAATGTCGGACAGTATGCATGACCACACCTCCCAGTACATTCTGAGCTGTGACAGCCAGGCAAAGTCATTGAGATTGCCCTCAATGCCCTGTGCAGCCAAATTGGCAGTGACGTCTCTGGCATGCACATCCATGACCACCAATGCACTCAGGGTGCTCCTCTGCAGCTTGGTCAGCTGGCCCCGCACCAGGCCGACAATGTTGTTCAACTGATTGGTGCATTTGTCTGCCACTGCCTTGACACCACCTGGGCGGCATGACTGCTGTCAGTAAACAAGCGCCACATCCAATGTCAGACTTGTGTGTGTGTGTGTGCAGTGTAAGCCAAGCGACATCAATACAGCATTGCCTTGAAGCAAATTGCAACGGCACAGAACCTTTTGACAGTGATGTTTGGCAAGTTGAGCAGGTACCACGCTCAGAGATGGTCTCAGAAGGTTTGCAAATGCAAGTGTGTCCATGACACAGCACCTGGAACACCATTCTTGAGGGCATTTGTGACATCAGCAGTCCAGAAGATGGCAGTGACAGCCAGCACCACTTGGCCAGGCCACTCAAGGACCCACTTCTCCCTGGACTGCCCAGCATAAGCAGCCACACCCAGCTTGCAGCTCTCCTTGATGCTTTCACACATTCCTGCTTCCACCTGCAGTCAATAAGCCTGTCATGATGGCACCTCATCAGCATTTACCAGTAGCAGTATGGCCCAAGAAGCTTGATGCCGGCACAGCATGACTCAGGTTATACATACAGACAGTCATGCCACTATGCCAGCAGCAGTGCGTAGCAGGACTCACAGTACTCTCTGCTGACGTCAGAGATACATGCAAGGTCGCCATAGCGTTGTACCTGGATGAGCCACTTCTCGACTGCACCTCCCACAGCAGATGGCTTGATGCGAGACTTGAGAGGCACTAGCTCACCCTCAGCAGAGATCATGCCGTTGATATCACCATTAGGCTGGAACTGCAGCTTGTCAATGCCTGCATATGATCAGCAACATGCTAAAAACAAGCACAAATGTAAGCAGTGCAACAGACATTGTGTGACGTCGGCACTGCAGCAAGCAGTGGTGCTGAGTAGCAAGGCTGCAGCTGACACATGGCGCCTGCTACCACATTGGCAGCAGTATGACGGTGCATGCTGAGCAATCACAAAGTGGCAGGGTGGAAGCATTGGGTGATGAGGGTCAGCATACCCTCAAAGCACTTCTTCAGGTGGGGCTGCACCCTGGTGGGGTCCTTTGTCTCAGACAGGATCTCCAACATCTCGTCATTGGACAAGAAGAAGAAGCGGGGAAAGGCAATCCTCTTGACCTCCAAGTATGCTGCCAGGCCCTTTTGAATGTCCTCAAGCAAGCGGTTGTTCTCTATGAGGCCTGCCAGCCGCTCTTTGTCATGCGCAATAGCAAGGCAGCTGGGCAACTTGTATGCACTTTCCATCATCTCCCTCCAGAGACTGTCAACCTGCACATCCATGTGCATCGTCAACTCTGTCGGTTACAGACAGCAGTAAGGGTTCAGGCGATTATTGGCATCTCAAGCACAGCACAGCACAGAGCCTGGTGTGCGCTAGCCGTATGTCTGAGCACAGTACAAGTCACTGTTGAACGCNTGACTCAAAGCAGAGACAGGTCCTTGCATTTCCATGCCATATAGAAGACATTGTCTGGCTGGAGGCTGATCCTGCATATATGTGGTGCCTCTGCATGCTATGCTCCCAGCCTTGCATAGTGTCTCCAAGGCTTCTTGGTGCACAGCACTCTTGTGGGTGTGCTGTCATTGTTGTTGCCTCAGGCACTGCAGCTTCTGATAGGCTTGCATAGAGGCAGCTGATTGAGTCTGTACATACCTAGCTATGACCTAGTCATGCTAGAAATTGTTTAATGATGATGTTGATGAGGCACTGCAGCGTCTTTTTTGTTGCCTCATTACAGCTTGGTGCAGAACTGACGTCCATACCACCTGTGTGCAGTATGCTGGCAATGTTTTGGTGTATGGTGCCATGAGCCCTTGTGACGGGGACTGGTTTGGTGGCGTCAACAAGCAGAACGCTGCAGACTTCTTGAATGGCATCATCAATGCAGAGGTCAGCAACACTGTTGCTGACAGGCGCCTGGCACAACTTGTACATTCTCTATCTTCCTGGTGCCAGAGACAGACATGCTTGGGATGCTTAGTACTTGCTGCTGAATGGGCTCAACTCATGCTTTTGGGCAGAGCATGCTGAATCACTGCTAATCACAGCACAGCGTGACATGCTGACGCACACNAGCTACCCAGCAGCTGCAGCCCTCTGCTCTGATTGGGGCTGCAGCCAAGCGTGGCGCCTTCTCTGCTGATGTCATCCAAGCCTTGACCCAGGTACGGGAAGCCAGCCACATGAAGTCTGCTGCAAATGGGAAGGCGCTGTGCAAACTGGAGTCCAGGAGGGGCTACATTTGATTGCACAGTGGANCCCCAGCCTGCTGAGCTCGCATGTACACCACCTTGCCAGTCTACAGTCATGCCAACACACAAGCGTCAGCTCAACTGTGACACTGTCCTGTAGCCCGTGCTGTGCTTTGGTCTCAAGACCTGCATGATGCAACAAAACCCGGCAACATCTACAGGTACTGCTGCTGTGATGCAGGGCACAAGCGCCTGTTTGAGTGTACAAAGAATTCACAGTAGCAGCACAAGTTTGTTCCCAAGATGGCAACACCATGGTGCGCTTCATACAGGTTGCATGCCAGTACTACCTTGAGTGCNCACAGTGGCAGCATGCTGGCAGCCATGTTCTCAGGCGACATGCAGCCAGGGCAGCAAGACAGTCAGGGTTCTTCTTGACGGGAATGGTGACTGATTTGCTACAATTNGCCATGTAGTTGCTGTGAAAGCAGGCCGCTTGCTGTTGACCAAAATCACAAATACAGACGTCGCACATGGCATGCAGGACACACCTTTATGGGAACATCTACAGCAGCCCAGGACTGAACCTGCAGCAGAAGCAGCTACTCATGGTGGCTTTCTTATCCCAGGCAGACATGCCAGATGAGCTCTTTGGGCATGCTCTTGCGGTAAGTTCGTGAGCTGCTGCATTTAGCACCTGATGAAAGCAGCTCTGTGCTGTACATGAACAGGACTGCTGCTGAGGGGTCTCGCTCAATTGCTGTGTATGTGGCGTATAAGGCTGTACGTGGCACACCAACAATGCTATGCATGCTCAATTTGCCAAGTCATGTCACTGTGCATATTACCCATGCATGCTTGAGATATGCTGACAGCTTACTTGAGCTCTGGCTTCTGCTGTTGCTGCTGCTGATGTACTGCTGCTACTCTGTTGCAGCATGGATTTCTGGTGCTGCACAGCTCTGCAGGCAGTGTAAACGATGCAACCGCTGCTTCTCAGCAGCAGCTTTGTTCAGTATGCTTTCCACCTTGTCAGCACGAACTGTTATCTATGTGCCTGCAGGGCATGCGTTTTGGTGTGGCTCCAGATGCGTGCAAGCAAGCCCTGAGTTTGAGTTTTGAGCTGAAACAAAGCGCCCTGAGCAGCTCAGCACAGCTTGAAGCACAGCAGGCTCAGCAGCAGGCTGAGGCGTCCCTACAAAAGGTACCAACATGTCGTATGTGAAGTTGCGTTCTTAGACTCCTCTCAGGTGCTACAGACTCGCGCGATCCACTGTTGCCAATATTTCACCAATCAAGGCCACAAGCACACAGCCAATTGACTGTGTTGATTGTGTTCTTGGCTGTTATGCTAGAGCGTGGTGTCATAACAGTTTAGACCCATGCATTGGTGGACAAGACACTTCTGCTGTCTGTTGAAAGTGGACCTGTGACTGTTGTTATTGACCTGTTGTGATAAGCTTACCAATGTGTCTCAATTGCATGCAATTGAGCAAGCACTGCTTTAGAGGGGTTCAGACCATCGGGGTGTGCACAAATCGCATGTCAGCAGATGCCATACTACAAAGTGATGGCCAGGACATGCTGAATTTCGCAAGATTAATATATGAAAGCCTGCATATTGTAGTTACATTATGATACATTGTCATGTATGTATATCACATTGCATTATTGGATGTTGCATGCAGGCGGTTGATAGGTACCAGCAAAAGCACACAAGTGAGCATCACATGCCACAGATCACTATACCTGATCCTGCATCTATTTGGTGAGCTCTCATCACATTTTGCTGCAGGCCTCATATCTGGATGCACATTTCAAGACCGTGGCTGCTGTCATATGATTGTTGCATTTCATTTGGCACATGCCAGGCATGCCTTGAGGCTTCACTGAACAACTCAGCAGCCATCGTCAGCATCATCAGCCCCTTACCTACAGTCATCCACTGAGCTCTGCTCTTGTGTCATTCCTGAGCTTGATCCCTGAGCTTGATCCTTGAGCGTGATCCCAAGGAGTGTCTTGTGCCACATCATGCAGCACTGATGCTGCAGCACAAGCAATGTGAAGCGCACAGCCTGTACCCCAGGCGTGTGGGAAGTGCCTGCATAGGGTACACATCGCTTGTATAACTGATGTGGCAATCTCATCAACATTGCCTCTGCAAGCGGACAGTGTCTCTGCCAACCACAGCTGCAGAGGCACTAAACAGAATGGCAGAATGTTAATGTGCTGCCCTCTTGGTGCATCTGGCGCTAACACGAGCTATGATCGTGTTACTATGATGCCAAGTGGGCATGCTTCACATGCCGAGTCTTTGCCAAGTCTTTGCATGATAATGAGAGGATGCTTTGTCAGGGATGCGTTAGTAAGCTGTCATGATACCTGGCTGCGGTCATACTACGTCAGTATGTGCCCTCTGAGCAACAAGTGCAACATATGTGGAACACGTTGGCCTAGGTGCGATATTGCGTCATCACAAGTTGATTTGCTGTCTCGCCACACAGATGTCAGCTCACCTGTGTTCTCATTCAACCAGACGATCACAGTGACACCATGCAGTTGAAGTAAGTCTGGTTTGTGCCACAATTTGCATGTGGGGCAGACAACCCTGGTCACGAGGGCTGCTGTGTGACAAGTGCCATAGGGACAGCGTGATAAAAAAAACTGACATTCAGCTGTGACACTGTGGGCTTCACCATCTCATTATAACACCTGACAACTTTGAAGCTGTCATGTTTGCATGAGGCTTCAGTAGCTACTGCGACCTGGGAGTGTATATGCATCATGTGCCAATACCTCATACAGCCACACGAGTGCATAGCTTTGCTGTGCATGCAGGTTGCCGTCCTTACCTCCCAGGTATGATGCCAAGCAGACAGACAGATGAAGCCTGTCAGACACGCTTCTGCTTTGTAAAGCTCCCTGATTGATGAAGACCAGACATGACAGGCAGTGGAAGATGCGTTGCTTCATGGGCAAACCATCCCCTTGCTGCCATGATGTTGTGCCATGCTGCACATTTGATGTTGCATTATGGCAGCAATTAGATGGTGAGGCGGAAGCACAGCTTTTGTCATGTTATTGATCACTTCACATTGTTGTATGACCATGTCATGTCAGCATATGCTGCATGTGGAGTCCCCAGCTGTTTTATGTACTGCAGGTCTGTTGGACAGTGTGAATTTTCTATGTGTCTGTGACAGACTGCGTGTGCTGGGGATACAGAGTTAGCTCGTTTCCAATCTTTGGCAAGTTTGCGGGTGGATTTGTTTCCATTAGGCATCACAATCATGACACAGCAGACCCAGGTTCAAGTCCCACTGTACAGTTGTATCTCCCCTAATCATGCATGAATTGTCAGCTCAGCACTCTACTGAATACATCATGCAATGCTTAGACATCATGTTTTTGCCAGTTGGGTACGGGTACGAGATTTTTGGCTGGCCAAAGCCTGCGATCCTCTTCTTCCACAATAGTACCTGTTTACCTGTGACAGAGCAAGAGAGAGGTTATACGCTTTTGCCACGGACAGCCAGCAAGCATTCGCGTGTGTCAAATAACTGATCAAGAAGTCAAGCGCCCCTTTTCAATCTTGATGCAACTTTGAGTCATGAACACACCTGTCAGGGTCAAATGAATACACGAACAGACTTGTTGGCTATACTCAAGTGTATACATCTTTCTCTCTTTTGCATGACCCCAGGCGCCGTACGTGCACAGGATAATCTGCATGCCTATCATTCTCATCTACAATATTTTGCCGAAAAGAAGAAGAATTATCAAACACAAAGTAGGACAAATGCAGGTCTGATGCATGAGGCAACATGGCATTTTGCATCTTGCCCTCATACTGTTACTCTCCCCCTACTCATTATCCCCTACTCATTATCTCCCCTAATGGGCTTCTGCAGGGGCCCTGCCCCGTTTGCTGGCAACTCTTGCATGCTATCAGCGCAGGCCTTATCCACGACCCACACCAGCGATTCAGACGGCAGTTCAGACAGCCCAGATAACAGCCGGCCACGAGTGCTTGTAGTCACATCTTTTCCCTCGTTGGAGTAGCGCTGTTGCTCATGTCAGCACTCGTGGCCGGCAATTTTCTCAGCTACAGTCAATGTAACAGCTACAGCACGACAGCACAGAGCAGCGCAGCTATTTTGATCCTATATACGTGCATCTTGCCTGGCATTTGTAGCTACTGAAGGGTCACGTCCCATTCCCCGGCCGCCAACAACCAAGTAGGACCATGACTGCTAGACCGGTTTGTCACATGTTCATTTGGTGTTTCTTAGACTAATGATCTTCATGAAATTACGTCAGGGTTGGCCAATGCACTAGTAACCAAAAGCGAGACCATTTCGCTTGCCTGTTATTGGCCGCTGTGCCAAAGCCAGTGGACACAACCTAGGCTGGCAGACCCCAGCATGCTGGCAAGCAGTTTAAGCAGTGCAGACCAATCACTCGGCAAACGCTTGCACTGAGCACGGCCCGGCTACTATGCTACTGATCAGCGGTTCCACCTGAACGCGAGTAGCGTGTAGTGGGCCTCAATCGTGTGTCATGGAGGCGTTGTCAGCGAAAGACGCCTCTCTCATCCGGTTGGTGCTAGCTGCCAGCTGGCATCAGTGGCAATTTCTACCAAGTAAGGCAGCACTGACCAGAGCAAGCGTTGCCAAGGGTCACTCGCACATGTGCAAAGTTGGTACATTTTGGTGATCTCGCGGGACTCCATCTTATGCTGTAAGTTGCTGCTTTACAGGGCTGGCTCAGGAGTGTTATGATGATACGTGCAGTATTGCTGAAATGAGGGGTTGCCTCAGACACCTGATCATGTGAGTCACAGCATTGCAGCATTTAAAACGTACAGAAGTCACTCAAGCATGGTGTTGAAACCTCATTGCTGCTGAGGGTGACTTTGACACATGCAAGTGATGGTACTCAGCCTGCTGTTGCATTGCTACAGTCTTGCCGGGTATGCTCCAACACTGGCTGCCACCAAACACTTATACAATGCGCAGGTATTGAACAGGTCACTCTGACATCTGCTATACAATAGCTATGCATGTGCCTGCTTAGCGATCTGTGACAAGCCATATTGACATCTTATCATAATCTCCCTCAGTTGCAATCTTTATACTGTCTGTGTGCCTGCACTGACTTGCAGTCTGCATTGTCGTGTCTTGCAAGACTCCACGGTGAATGTCACAATTGCGATGCTCCATACATTTGACAACACACAGCTTAGCTTTCTCTGTTGCATACCTGGTGCATACATGATGTGCACCTGACAACTGATCTCCATCAAGATTGCATATGCATGAACAGCAACATCATATCCTGCATCTTACCCTTTGCTTTTGCACACACGCTGCTGTGTTGATGACGCCAATCAAGAGTGCCTGCATTCTGAATCAGTGCTTTCTTAACAGGAGTGCTTACATACCAGCATGGCACCATTGCACTGCACACATACTGACTTAACCTGATCATGCTAGGCTTATTGCTGTTGTAAGGTCTGCTTGGGGAGGTTTGGATGTATGTGTGTCTGTAGTTGTTGCCAGAGGACGTTCCGGGCAAATGTGGGGGCCCACCTGGTGATGCTTTTGAGCTTGTGTATGGCAACGTCTCACCAGCAATGCACACCGCTCTGCGTGAGATTGACCCTGTCCTAGCAGACTGGATCAGGTGACTCAGCTCGGCTTTATTGCTATTTGGCCTTTGCTCAGCTGCCCAGGCCTTGCCTGAAATGTCTTGTTCAGATGTAGATATGGATGACTGTATTGACAGCGAGCATGCAGCAAGTTGCCGACTTCCACTGTAGTGCACCGGCCTGCAGTTGTGATGTCAGCATGATGACTTGTAGCCCAAGGTGCAAGCGCGTGCAGCACTGCTTCACATTTTTGTGACAAACTCCTGCACAAGCATCATGAGTACTTGCCAGCATCCAGTCAATGCTGCCATGTAGGAGACACTTGTTTGGCGACATATACAGCAGCCCAGGGCTTGATATGCAGCAGAAGCAGCTACTGACTATAGCATTCTTAGCCCAGGCAGACATGCAAGATGAGCTTTCTATGCATGCAATCGCGGTAGACCCCCAAATCTTTGCGTCCAATACCTACTGCAAGCATAAAAGTATTGCACTTGTGCATCTGGCATGTCGGCCTTGCCTGGCATGTCATTGTCCACTGATGCTTGTACTTGATAGGCATGTGACAAGTGACGGCACAGCAGGCAGGATCAGTTGGTGCTATGCTGTTGCTCCTACCTCAATCACATCACATCCATCGAAATGCTTGGCTACACTAGGCTCTGGTTTCTGCAGAGAGGCTTGAGCAGAAGCAGTCCACATTACAATGCACTGTCGTCACAATATCGACACTGATGAGTGCATTGTGACGACAGTGCACTACAACGAGCTCCGACAATGTTTACAGCATTGTGCCTCTTGATCCCCCGTGTGTGCTGCATGGTCATGCCTGTGACTTTCAGGGCAGCGGCGACTTGGGCATGTGAACAGATGAATGTGTTTTGACAGGGCATGCGCTTTGGGCTGACGCTACGTGCTTGCAGACAAGCAGTTGATCTCAGCTTCCAATGGAAGCAGCGCATCCTCAGGAATGTTTCTGACCAAGATGTCCAGCCAGTCNATGGTTATGCCCTGCAGTGGCACAGGCACCTCAAAAAATGATCTGCAGGCCCGGCGTGCGCACCTCTGCAAGCATTTGCTTCGCCTTAGCAAGTTGCCCAGCTTGTCCCGTGCTTTGCTGGCGGGACTGGGAATTCCAATCTTTCATCGTCGCCTTGTCCAATTATGACCACACCGCTTGCTCACTTTGACTGGCAATGAGTGGACANCCATGGCATAGACACAAGTGTTGCAAGGCGGGAACTCGGAGGACAACCTTACTTACTCCCATTCGCACAGCTGCAGCCATGGTATGNGTCGTGAGCTACCTATGCACCTGACGCACGCATACGCCCACTGCGCAGAGCAGGTGCTTGCTAGCCTAACTTTTGTGTCTGAAGCAGCAGATCGCTAATCTTGACGAGGCAGCACAGCTAAGCAATTCCGTCGCTGGGACGACTTTTGTGCGAAGCTTAAACGGGAGTGGTGCTGTGGTGCTGAGTTGCAACAACGAAGCGGCTTATTGTGAACACTGGGAAGCGTGACTACGCAGCACGATCACAGAAAATACCCACAATGCTACGTTGAAATCGCAACANCCATGACTGACATGAAGCAACCTTACTGCAGATCCAGAATTGATCAAGCAGATTGGCACTAAGTCATTTATGAAGTTTCACAACAGGCCCTTGCCAATCATGCGTTTTCATCATGGCCATCATGCTGACTTTGAGGAGGCTGGGATGATGCTTGCTAGGTATGCACTCCCTTTGTCACCCGCCAACAGGTCCATGCTTGTGCAACATGCTGCATGATGCGGCTGTTGCCAACTTGATGGCCTTGTACAAACAGCATGTCATGCGTTCTTGCAAGTGCATTCCCATGCGCTGTCCCTGCAGATTTGGCATTGTGTTCCTTTTAACAGTGAGACCATACTTCAAAATGAATGCTGACTTTGTTACCCATTGTGCTGCAAGCTCCATGCACATGTGATTGCTAGGCAGCTGCTAGTCGCAATCAGCTATGGCGCGCTCACAGACCGTCAGCATCATTGCCCTTTTACATGACAGCCACCATGGATTTTGCACACACTCTCAACATTATGTCAAAGACATTGGTCATTACCTGTTACTGTCATCATACCTGTCATTGCTCACTACTCAGCCTCAAACGCACAACAGAGGCCAGCAACATGCTCAGCAACATGGAATGCCCTTGCACCACTGCTACTGCACTGTGGCAGGTTTGCATATCAACATGCTGAACAGACGTTCAACGGCGTTACACATCGTGCAGGGACAAGTTTTGGGCGGGCATCAGGGCAACCTGTGAGCCATTGTTCCACTCCAAGATGCTGAGGGCCCACGCACCCCTGATGAACCAGGCTGCCACGCACTTGCAGCAGCGGCTGGCAGCCGCCCCGGCAGGCCAGGCAGTGCAGATGAACAACCTGCTTGCAGGCCTCACCATGGAGGTCATAGGTGGCGCAGCTTTTGGGTACTGCCTGTACCAATCACTCGCAATGCACTGCAGAATAGACAAGCCAAACACTGTCCTGTGGTGGCTGTGCTGCCGTCTAAATGTTAAACACTGCATGTCGTGGTGCAAACACCTTTTCATGTGCATGCTGGTGGTGTGTAGTCTGCATGAGGGTACACACACCATACAACTGGCACAATCTACAGCAGCTGCTTTGTACTTGCTGTTCTGCTGCTGAGCATGGCCAGACAGTGGTGCGCACTTGCCTCAGCGATTGTTGTGCATTTGTTGCATGAGAGCAGGTGTTGTAAAAGCTCATGTGAAGCTAGCATCAAATCCACTGGCTCGTCTCTGGCCCGGTGATGATGCACTGCCAATTGCTGCAGTGTGGTCTTGAAGAATCTTACCACATATCACACTCACCAAATTGCAATGTGCATGATTCAGATTCCTGCACCACCACATAAACAGCAGTTCATCACTGGTGGACATGCTAAGCCTTAATCAGATGTGCATTGAGATTGATGTAACCTGGTGTTAAGCTACTGCCTGTGTTGCAGGGTAGACTTTGTGGCACATCAAGACAGCAGAAGTCCCATTGTGCAACATGCTCAGAGCCTGTTCCAGCCCCCAAACGGCAGCGGCTTTGCTGCAATGCGCTTCCTCATGTTTGCGTTCCCGCTCATTGTGTAAGCTCTCATGCACTGCGATGGGATTTGGTGCCTGTGAGCAAACCTCTGCGCATGTATGTGCTGTGCACATGCCTGACAGTCTACCCTGCTGTTTGCCTGCACAACTGATGCACATCATGTTTCTGGGGTAATGGCTCTCATTGGATTACAGTTTTTTCTTNTCAGCATGGCTGCTCAGGACTGTGTCAAACTGGTGTTTGTGAGCTCCAAATGCGTGGGCATGGTCATCATAGACAATATGGGCTTACCAGTCAATCACTCACTCACTCACTCCCTCAATCACTCACCCAATCAGTCAATCAATCAATCGAATCAGTCATTGCACCATCTCATGTGCATTATCATGTCTTTGCAATGTCCGACTGATCATTTGTGNACACCTGTCAGATCTGCCTCATGTATTGCATTTCTGCTCCATGTTGGGTGTGCAAAAGAATTGAGACTGCTGCAGATCATATATCTGAGCATTGGCTTTTGTTGCTGCTGTTGCTCTGACATGACAACAGCATGGGTGCGTGCTCTCTTGCTTACCATGGGCAATCTGTGCAGGAGTGACTACCTGGCCAGGTTAATTTCTNTCTAGGGAGCTGAATTGTCATCATTGGTCGAGCGTGTTTCATTCCACTGTTGCTTAGGTTGTATACGTTGTGTCGTGCATATGTTGTGCATCCAACTCCAGCACCCACTTTTGCCTGACATCAGCATTGCAATACCATGCTAGCAACGAAGCTCCAAATCTGTCAACTTGAGCCATGACACGCATGCATTCAAACATCACCCAGATACAGGAACTGTCTGCTATTGATCTTTGCTGACATCAGTCTACAGAGTAGGGAACAGCACTCTCCAGGCANCGCTATTTAGCGCTTGTGCAAGCTTAGGCGGCAAATCTGACTGCAGTTGACCAGCAGTGATCAGCTTGCACAAACCTGAGTTCAGGTTTGGTGCTGCTGCAGGCACATTAGTTGGTTTTTCACGACAAAAACAGCTGCAGCCAGTCCTGAACCTCGATGGCAAGCTGTTATCATGAAACAACAGCATCCAGACTGGTCTCACAGAAAGATTGCAAGCAAAGTTGGCAAAGATCACCACTTTGTCAAGAGATGGACTGACAATTACAGCCAGCACAGCACTCTCACAGACAAGCCAAAGCCAGGCAGGCCTCCAAAGGCATGCAAAGACACAAAGGACAGCATCACNCACTCTCGTCATCGCTGTCAGCAGCTGCTACAAAGCCAAATGCTTCCCTACAACAAGCACAAGCATGGTGTTGACTGATGTGCACAGCAATATGCAAGCACTCATCCCAGCTTGGTCTACTTCACATGTAACCCAGGTGGCCAAATGCAAAACTTTGCGTCGTGCATACTTGTGCAAAGCAAAGCAAGCTGGAGACGGACNTCGGCAAGATCTTTCTTAATAATATATCCTGGAAGCAAGTGCGGCCAATTTTTCTGTATTTCCATAACTTCCCCTCACACTGAAGTCAAAAGCAAACACACTTACACATGTTACACGTCTAGCCAAAGGGCTCTATTTGATGTGACGAGCATTCAGCCGTGCATTTGCTCCAAGGTATAGCTGACTATCAAGCAAGCCTGAAGTAGCAGCAGTCTGTTGAAGTAGCAGGAGTCTCATGAGGTGGTAAGTGGCAGTTGGCTCAACGGCAACTCGCCTAGGCCTTCTGACATGAGGCGCTGATTCTTATAAGGACACAAATCACCAAAGCTGTGCATGGATGAACCTTACACACTGAGCATAGCATACTGCAGCTGCAGTGGTGCAAAGCACTCAAAGCACACAAATCAAATTCAAATCCCTGGTCAGATATCAACAGTATGGCAAACACATCCTTTACAGGAGCAGGACATGCACAACGTCGTGCTTGACATGCATGGCTGCCTGCTGACAGAACTAATCACTTTTTGTTGCATGTTGCTTCAAGCGTGCCTCATGCCACACAGCCTTGGCAGTACATCCAGAAAATGCAGCAAAGAGTGTCATGACAACAACGTATACAGCTACTAGCCACTTGAACNATAGGATGAGCTGCTGTAGCTGCTGCACCGTGCGCATGTCTGGCTGCTGGCCATTGATGATGCCTTGCAGCACCCCCAGCATGCGTCGCACTGGCGTCTGGTCTGCAGACCATGCAATGCTGTTACTGTGTGCATCACTGAGGCAGTGTATGGCATATTGTTGGGGTTTGGACAACCTCATCTGGCAGAGCGCTGTCCCTACCTGCAACATGGTACTGGCAGCACACCAACATGAACATGCTCACAGCAGGACGCCTACAAGGGCAGGGACACGCTCTGTGTGTTGCAATCTGCAATCACATTGCAGCCGCCAAACCAACAATGTCAGACGCAGACCTATTCTCCTGCAAACTCTAACAAGAGCTGCTGCAACAACCTTCACACTGCCTCAAGTTGTGTCGGAGCTCAAGACCACAAATGGTTACAATAGACACTGNGCACAGTACATCACTGCTGGCACTTCATGTTGCTTGTATGGCACAGGCTACACACTATGCTAGTCCTCCTCTGCCTTGGCAATTGCATCGCCCTTGCTCATAGCTGCGGTGCTGGGTCTGGTGTTGCCGTTGTCAGCAGCAGCAGCACCACTCGAAGCACCAGCAACAAGAACAACATCAAGGGTAGCAGCAGGGGCAGCAGCAGCAACAGCACCACCAGAAGCAGCAGCAGCAGCAACAGCACCACCAGCAGCAGCAGCAGCAGCAACAGCACCACCAGCAGCAGCAGCAGCAGCAACAGCACCACCAGAAGCGGCAGCAGCAACAGCACCACCAAAAGCAGCAACAACACCACCAGAAGCAGCAGGAGTGCTAACAGCAGGAATGGGATCAGGAGTCCTCCTTTCACGCCTATTCCTACTCCTGCTGCCAGCACTCCTGCTGCATTTGCTGCTTCTGGTCGTGCTGTGGTTGCTGCCCCTGACTCACTGCATCATTGTGCTGTGTCATTATGCTGGAGAGTGCTTTCATGGTGCACAGATGCAGCAGCACACAACATCATGTTTGCCAACGTTGAATGGTTCTGTCTGTCAAACTGTTTGCTGGTTGCTTGCAGCGCCCACACTGACAAACCTATGGTTCGTTGATTGGGTGTGTTGGTTTCACTTAGTGTGGGCCTGCAGCAAGCAGAGTGTCACTTCATAACGTTCTGTTCCCATGCAGGTTCTATCTACACCCGGAATTCTGTGGCAGAAATGACAGCTGAGCTAGACATAGAAGACACAGAGCTGCTGGCAGACAGCGAGGGCATTGTGGTGCGATTGCGAGGCGATGGACAGCTCTATCAGATGCTCCTTACTACAGGTACGCCTGTGCATGGTGATTGGTCAGTGCAAGATGCATCGCATCTGATACTGTGGTGATACTCTACAGCCCAGGCACTGTACAGATCACTACAGGTTTGGCTATGCAGTATGACTTGACTAAGTGAGGCTGCAGTGTATGGAATGTAGCCCTGTAGGCCACTTGACTTGTACAATGCCCAGGGAGCTTGTTGTTGCTGTTTTGGCTCTCTAGTTGCACAGTTGCATTGATAGGGCAATGTCAATCAGAGAGTGCTGACATACCAAGTTCGTGCATGTACTGGATACGTTGACTACAGGGGATGGGTTTTGCAGCAAGTCAGTGTATTCTGTTGCTGCTAGGCACTGGAGCCACCTATCAGTACAGGCTGCCAAGCAAGAAGGGCTATGCCAGAATCAGGATGCCCTTCAATGCCTTTCGGCCCACCCAGTCTGGGGAGCCCCCTCTTCACACATGCATACACAACCTAACCCACATAGCCATCAAGTTTGAGCCAGGAAGCAGATCCGCCCCCCTGACGCCGCAGCAGATCATGTTTGGGGATGACATGAGCAGCAAGCGGTTTGACATTGAGCTATCCTATATCAGGGTAAGGACATGCATCTTTGCCGAGCCATATATTGGACATGCACGTTCGTAACGCCACGGTGTCACCAGCGGCACCCCTGAACCTAGCTGATGGCCACATCACCCATGTCTAGTTTTTGGTGCTGGCCAAAGTATTGCAGGTTGTGTGTCCAAGGACCTCACACAAAGCAGATACTGTGAGCTGCAAGTGCTTCATGTGATACCTGCTGCTGCCGTTGTGCCTTCACTTGCCGGCTTTGGCTGAGACAGTCAGCTGCCAAACATGACCTATGATGTCCATGGCACTGATCGTAAGGCTTCAACCTTCAGGCTTGTTCTGCTCAAACACGCTCTTAAGGGGTCTATGCATTAGCTTTGCTGCTGAACTTGCTACAGTTGCTGCAGCACTATGACAGATGTCCACGTCAACACTTCGTACCCCACAGTCACNATTATATGTAAGATGCTAGATGTAACATCGTGAAGCAGCAACCGAGACTGCGACTAAGAGTTAGCAATGGTGGATCTTGTAGGTAGCAAGCTGACAACAACCGATTGTGTGCGAACAACTAGTACTGGTCAACATGTTTTCATCCACGACGGAACCTGAGGGATGAAGCATGACCACATCTCAGCACATGCAGAGGTGTCCAGCTTGTCTGCACACGATACATTGCTTCAGCTATGGACATGCAACCTGCTGAAGAAACTAACAAGGCATGAGTGCATGGCACCATCTGCCAAACACGTAAATCGCTGTTCAGGAAGGAGTGTTACCAGGTTGAAAATCAGTGTTGTATTTTCAGGAAAAAAATTACGTTGTTGCCATGTACGAGCTGATGCACGAGGTGGAATGACTGCTCCGGGACCGCGCTGCTTATCGTTCTCCTCTTGCGCAACTCTTTGTTAACCGATTGCAGTAATAACACGGCTCAGCATACACACGGGCCACTTCAATCTATCCAGCTGTATCGCTACTGTCGTCGACTTTCGGGTCTCACACTTGCGCACATCTCGGCCAGAAGTAGTGATAGTAACAGCTGGCATGCAACGTCTTCGCAGGCTTTCGCACTCGCTCAACCTACGCGCAGCAGGTGAGACATTGCCAGCAAATCTTGTGCCAGTATAACCTTTGCAGTCTCAAAACCAGACTGGCCGCGAGTGATTTCAGCAGATGCACTGCCGGTAAGGTTTCCTAAAATGCTGCAGGTCAAGGACACAGCTGTCACAGGGTCCATGATGCTACTTCTGGGCTGCCATTGCCACTTGCACCTATACCTATACAGGAACCACTTCCGGCCTCCTACAGCAGCACACTGACCTGGAAAGCCATCCGAGCCAGCAATCTAGCACAGCAACAGCTTGACACCACAGCTCTTGGGCATAATGCAAGCCTTGCGTCTGCCAGCTTGTCAACCCGCNATGTCCTACATCAGGTTTGCCAATTGTGCTCGCTGTGAACCTATTGTACCCAAAGCTCTCTTGTGCTCAATAAGCTGACAATGTCCATCTTGCAGAAACAAGCTGATAACAAATTCTATTTTGCTCATACAGGTGTGATGTCCACACAAATCTGAGTTCAGTGCCACCCCAAGTGCTGCTGACAGGGCCAAGCATGCATATGAGACAGACCCAGAAGCAGCAGGTATGTCTCCCTTGCGTGTGTGATGTGTTGTGCATGGTCTTAAGCTTTGCTTGCAGCTTGCTGCAGTTTCACGGAATGGCACCTGCTTAAAAACACAGTCATGCACATTGTGCATGCAGTCAAATCAAGCACACTCATTCTAACTCACACTGGTTGTTACAGAGCGTACCATAGCATCATATGCAGCATCTCAACCCAGGCAAGGATCTTCAAGACTGCTGCCACAAGTTTTGCAAAGGGCTGCTGGTCCAAGGCCAGTCAGAAAGCACGTATTGATTTGGCTCACCGGTTGCTATGCCTGCTCTGCAGATCTGTATGTTGAATCAAGGAACAGCTGAGCCCAAGCCTTGAGAACTCCTGAGGGGCTCCACAGACTGCTTGCGCTGCAGGACAGTCAGTGTACTAATATAGCTCGTGAGCTGCATGACAGGTAAGTTTACTGCAGTCACTTACTGCTGCATGTTGTATGCATGTATGCCTTTGCAGCCATCAGTATGTCCTTCTTCGGTGCCACGGCAGCATGTGCATCTGTCTGACTTTGATGTGAAGTCAAGGCTGCCAGGCTTGAGGCTCACCACTTCTTGCATACCATGCCTTGCATGTCTGTACCTCAGGACAAATCCTGGAACAGACTGTGACTAATGCAAAGCTTCCTGCTGTTGCTTTTGTGTAGGCTCATGGCTTTCTGGTTATGTTTGACGGCATTCATGAGGTATGATCTGCACTTGTACCATTTCCTGTGGCACACGTGATGTGCACGAGCAGGGCTGGTGAGAGACCACACAGCCCCCTGCCAGGCTGCCTCAGCTTGATCAGCAACATCAATGTGCACAAAATGTCGTTGTGTCTCCGGAAGATGTCTTGCTGCCTCTGGTCGTGCAAAGGACATTCTGTTGGCATGGAGTGTATCAGCCAGCGTCAGGAGAAGAGTGGTGATGGCAGCTCAAAGACCCATCGTGCTGAAGTGAGCTTGTAGCCCTTTGAAAGCCAACTTGCATATTATATGTAAGATGCTAGATGTAACATCGTGAAGCAGCAACCGAGACTGCGACTAAGAGTTAGCAATGGTGGATCTTGTAGGTAGCAAGCTGACAACAACCGATTGTGTGCGAACAACTAGTACTGGTCAACATGTTTTCATCCACGACGGAACCTGAGGGATGAAGCATGACCACATCTCAGCACATGCAGAGGTGTCCAGCTTGTCTGCACACGATACATTGCTTCAGCTATGGACATGCAACCTGCTGAAGAAACTAACAAGGCATGAGTGCATGGCACCATCTGCCAAACACGTAAATCGCTGTTCAGGAAGGAGTGTTACCAGGTTGAAAATCAGTGTTGTATTTTCAGGAAAAAAATTACGTTGTTGCCATGTACGAGCTGATGCACGAGGTGGAATGACTGCTCCGGGACCGCGCTGCTTATCGTTCTCCTCTTGCGCAACTCTTTGTTAACCGATTGCAGTAATAACACGGCTCAGCATACACACGGGCCACTTCAATCTATCCAGCTGTATCGCTACTGTCGTCGACTTTCGGGTCTCACACTTGCGCACATCT
Organism: Trebouxia gelatinosa; assembly: GCA_000818905.1. Lineage (NCBI taxonomy): Eukaryota > Viridiplantae > Chlorophyta > Trebouxiophyceae > Trebouxiales > Trebouxiaceae > Trebouxia > Trebouxia gelatinosa. Next base: position 30,589 of record JUBA01000081.1, on the reverse strand, counting down.
CGGCCAGAAGTAGTGATAGTAACAGCTGGCATGCAACGTCTTCGCAGGCTTTCGCACTCGCTCAACCTACGCGCAGCAGGTGAGACATTGCCAGCAAATCTTGTGCCAGTATAACCTTTGCAGTCTCAAAACCAGACTGGCCGCGAGTGATTTCAGCAGATGCACTGCCGGTAAGGTTTCCTAAAATGCTGCAGGTCAAGGACACAGCTGTCACAGGGTCCATGATGCTACTTCTGGGCTGCCATTGCCACTTGCACCTATACCTATACAGGAACCACTTCCGGCCTCCTACAGCAGCACACTGACCTGGAAAGCCATCCGAGCCAGCAATCTAGCACAGCAACAGCTTGACACCACAGCTCTTGGGCATAATGCAAGCCTTGCGTCTGCCAGCTTGTCAACCCGCCGCCAACAAGTTGCACCTGCATTAGCAAGCAGCCTTATCGCTATGCCAGTGTGCAGGACCATCTCCCAGCTGGGACCTGTGCTGGGGACCTTGCGTTGGGGTCAGATACATACTTCAGGTCAGCTGTTGCCATGTGACAGACTTTGGTGTAGCCTCATGCTTATATTGCCAAGAATGTCAGGCAATAAGCTGACATTTACTGTTAGAGTGTTGTGCATTTGTGGGTAAACAGTTACGACCATGTACTGTTCCACTGAGGAGTTGCTCGCGATGGGGACACATGTGCTCATGTCTGTTGTGTACACCATGTTGTGTTCAATTCATGTCCTAATGACTCTGTAACCATGATGCCACAAGGAAGCACAGCATGTGAGTGTGATCAGCTCAGACTCATCTTGGCCCATTTCTGACCATCTTACCTGCCATTGCAGCCTCAAAGTCATTACCGCGGGAGCCGCAGCAATCAGTGTCAGTGCCTCAGCCTGAGTCAGCAGCCAGGCAGTCGAGTCCGGACATCAGCCTCCTCACTGCAGCCCAGCAGAGGCAATGGGACCATGCCAGGAATGCTCACCTGGGCAACATCCTGGTCAAGCCCCAAAGCAATCGCACAGCATACTGGATCTGCACTCAGTGCCCAGATGGACTGCCACACCGCTAGGAAGCACGAGTTGAAGGCATGTTCAGAAGCAGCAAGGCCAACAACAGTGGCTGTCCTTTTTGCTCAGGCCATGCTGTGTGTGCCCACAACTCGCTGGCTCGCAAGGCTCCACACCTTATTCTGGAATGGGACACAGCAAGAAGTCTCGATACACCCAATGACCATACTTTTGGCTCTCATCACCAGGCGTATTGGGTTTGTGCTCATGGGCACAAATGGCAGGCCAGCTTTCATAGTCGTGTAATAAGCAACAGCGGTTGTCCTGATTGTGCTAGAGCTACACATGGTCAAAAGGCACCTACATTGACAGCTAGCTCAGGCAAGATCATGCAGATCTGGGACCATGCAGAGAATGCCAAGGCAGGTCTGGATCCCAGTAGGCTGACATTTGGCAGCCACAAGAGAGCCCACTTCAAGTGTCCTGAAGGGCATCAGTGGATTGCTTCAATTTGTATTGTTTCAAGAAAAACAATCACTAGCGGCTGCCCATACTGCAGTGGACGCTGAAAGACCAATCGTGCCAAATAGTTCCAGTGGCAAATTGTTGGAGCATGTGCAGTCAGCAAGCAGGCTGCTGGCAGGACAAGGCATGCGTACGAGATGGATGATGGTGACAATGCTGGACTGGACCACCCACGACCTTTCAGCAGCAGGTATTTTTTGCTTGTGCATGTATGATGTGCTGCTTATGATGTGTCTTGCAGTTCTGAGGCATGTACAAGCGGCTGGCAATGGTCTCCAGCCAGATGCCTTTTCTGTCCTGCTCTCACCCTGTGAGCATGCAGTGTAGTCGTTAAGTTTGCCATGCAGATCTGTATGTGAAGACCAAAGGGCAGCTGAGCCCAAAAAGTTGGCAACTCCTGGTAGACCTCACAGACTGCTTGCACACCAAGGCAATCAAATGTCTGTATAACTGCACAACAGGTAGATCTGCTGCAGATATGCATCGCTCTGTGTCATGCTAGCACTAGGAGGATGAGCATCGTACTGGTTTTGATGTGATGTCAGCGCTTGTAGGCTTGAACCTTGTTGCTTGTTCATGACATCATGCTTACCTGCAGCATGGGGCAACTATTGACAGTTGGTGGTGACTTTTGCAAATCTTGCTGCTGGCTTTCATGTAGGCTTACGGTGCATAAGAGTCATTCTCAACCATGTCTTGCAGGTGCAGTCTGCACTTGTGCCAACATGCCAGGGTTGCTTTGGGCACCTGTTGTGTTGCATCAGGCATGTGCGCAATAGCACCTGCCTCACAATGCCAGCAGGAGCATCATGGTGGTGGTGTGCAGGCGCTAGGCTGGTGAAAGGCCACAGGGGGGCCCTGCCAGGGTGTGTCAGCTTCATCAGCACCATCAGTTGGTGCAGCAATCATTCATGCCTCCTGAGGACATCTGGCTGCCTTCTGCCATGCAGATGTTGATCTGCCGGTATGCAGTGTACCAAACAGGAGTGCGCAAAAGAGTGTTGATGGCTGCAGGCGTCAGGCATGAAGTAACATACTGTGAAGCTACTTGCTTTCACTACCAGCACAAGGTGCTATAACGTGGCTGTGCCATGCTGTGTAAGATGTGGCAACACAACAGAGCAGACTACATCAGTCTGTAGGCCAAGAGACGAAACATGCTGAGTAGAGCTTGTAGCTTGCTAGGCCAGATTGAAGGTTGTGGCATGTATTGCGTAACACTTATCAAGGTTTTGGCTTACGCTTAGTACTGTAGCATGTTATAGGCAGCAGGCTAGAATCCTTGTAAAGAAATAATGTGCATATGTGCTAGTACTGGGTTGACTTTTGCTTGATGCATCACCACGTCTCAGCCCATGTAGAGGTGTCCAGCTTGTCTGCATTGTGTAGTGCTACATTCAGAGACAACTTGCAGCTGCATTTCGTTAGGGAAGCTTGAGTGATGAAGGATGCGTGCATGACACCCAGCAAGCACACCTGCTTGCCAAATTCTCTTGATCGCTGGTTGAAGGGGTGACCAGCTTCCAACCTTGAGTTGCAGGAGTATTCACACGCTGAAAATCACACGAGGGCGGAACAACGCTCCGGGACCATGCTACTCCTCTGCCTGCGCTTGCTACGCATCAACCGACACGTAAAAGCTTGGCAATGCAGCTCAGCAAACAGATCTGCATTCTGAACTCTTGAGAGTTATCGATTTTTGTTGCTGGCGCCAAACTCGGCGGGCGTCGCAGCCCAAAACTGATCACAGCTGAGCCAGTAGTAGTTGTCATAACCGCTGGCATGCAACGTCTTCGCAGGCTTGCGTTTACATTCCGCATAACAGGTCAAAACTGCTGCAACTACCTGTTCAAAATCCAGCTGTTGCAACAACAAGACCACACTGGCTGCAAGTGATTTCAGCAGATGCAGCGCCAGCGAAGTTTCTTGCATGCTGCAGGTCAAGAGAATAGCTGCTACGGGATCAAGCATGCAGCCTCAGGGCTGCCACTACCACCCTCAAGCATACCAAAACAGGAGCTACTCCCAGCCTACTTCAGCAGCAGAAACCCCACCCAAGTTAGCACATCAGCAGTTCAACAGCAGAAAACTACAGCTGTTCAGCCTACAGCAAGCCCTGTGTCTGCCAGCCCGCCCTCAGTGTCAACCCTACACCAGCAAGTTGCACCTGCATCCGCAACAAGCCCTGATTCTAACCCAGTGCGCAGGACCATCTCTCAGCTGGGACCTGCTGCTGTCATGCACTGGAACCAATTGCATACTTCAGGTCAGGATGTGACCAAGCTGCAGACCTTGCTGTGACCTGATGATGTGTGCAACATGAGTATGTTGTGCTCACTTGCGTCCATGATGGAACACTTCTGACTGGCTAACTGACAGGATATCACAAAAGCAGGCAGTGCATGTCAAAGTTGTAAATTTTGTGACCGCCTAGCTTGCCATTGTAGCCTCCAAGCATGTGCCATTGGAGCCTCATCACTCAGTGTCAGTGCCTCAGTCTGAGTCAGCAGCCAGGCAGTGGGGTCCAGACATCAGCTTCCTCAATGCAGTCCAACAGAGGCAGTGGGACCATGCCAGCAATGCTCACCTTGGCCACATCCTGGTCAAGCCCCAAAGCAATCGCAAAGCATACTGGATCTGTACCCATTGCCCAGACGGACTGCCACACCGTTGGGAAGCACAGATTGATCGCATGTTTCAAAGCAGTAAAAAATTCAGCCGTGGCTGTTCTTATTGCTCAGGCCAGGCTGTGTGCGCCCACAATTCGCTTGCTCGCAAGGCTCCACACCTCATTCAAGAATGGGATATGGCAAGAAACCACAATACACCCAATGACTACACTAGTGCCGCCACTCACCATGCCCATTGGGTTTGTGCTCAGGGGCACCAATGGCAGGCCAGCATCCAGCAGCGTGTAGTGGCAAACACCGGTTGTCCTGATTGCTTTAGAAATAGACGTGGCCAAAAGGCACCTGCCCTGACAGCTAGCTCAGGCAGGATCATGCAGATCTGGGATCATGTGGAGAATGCCATGGCAGGTCTTGATCCCAGCAAGCTGACATGTGGCAGCAGTAAACGAGCCCACTTCAAGTGTCCTGAAGGGCACCAGTGGATGGCTGTGATTGAACATGTTTCCAGAAGAACAAGAACAAGTGGCTGCCCACAGTGCAGTAGACGCTTGAAGACAAAATGTACAGAGTGACTCCTGCGGCACAGGGCTGAAGTGTATGGGCAGTCCGCAATGGCAGGACAAGCATGCATGTGAGGCAGATGTGGTTGTGCTTTGCCAGCCGTCTTACTCCATGTTGTGTTGGTATGTCTTGTGACTTGTTCTTGCTTTCCTTGCATGAGGTGTCATGCTGTGGACAGCATCCAGTCTGTTGTGCCCAGCATAGCTGGGCATGTGTACAACACTACAGCTTGACTCACGCATGCATTTCTAGCGATGCAATTCTGAAGCACATGAGTCCGTGTGTGCACTGGAGCTGACTCTCCTCTCTGCAACACAAATATACACTAGACACTTACTGCATTTGGGCACCAAAGCTGCTCTTCCTTCTCGCCACCAGATGTGCATATGCGATGCTGGAGGTGCAGAAGGAGGTGCAGAAGGAGGTGCAGAAGACTTTGTTGGACATGCACATAACAGTGGCCCCTTTGGCATGCAGGTCATCATCATTGGTTTGGCCACTGAATACCAGGCAACCTTGATGACTTCAATTACAGCTACAGCTAACAGGACCAAAAAGTTGCTGAAAGGAGCAGGTTTGTCTTGCTTGCATGTGTATGATGTGCTAGTCATGGTGTTGAAATGCTGGTAACAAGCTGAGCACATGTTTTTGCTTGCCACTTGCTGCTGTCCGTACCTGGCATTCGTATTCCAAAACATGGCCATCTAGTTTACACCCAGACTGCAACATGCAGTGCTGCCACAGCATGGAGGTATAGAGAAGCTTAGTGAATAGGCACTCACTCATTATCCTTGTGACGCATAGGTCAGCATAGCCGATGGGTAACTGCAGATCACACAATCTTGGCCACTTCAAGGTACAGCTCATAATACAAAGGAGGGAATGGAGGGAGCCATTTGCCACTACTGTTCACGGCTCAAGACGCACAGCCGTACAAAACTCAGCAGAGTTGGTACACAGGTAATTGCCTCACGGCAACTTTCAAGCACATGTATGCATGAAAATGCTGATTGGCATTCTCCGTACATGCAGCATGTCTCGTACCAGTCTTTCAATGCATTGCACTGCAAGAACACAGTCGATGCATGTCAACAAGCAAATAATACATTCCCTTTTGCTGATACAGGGTGTGATATTACACAAAGCTGAAGTTAGTGCCCCAAACGCTGTTGACATTGTATCCTCAGTGTCATGGACACAGCAAGGACGCTGCTGACAGGGCAAAGCATGTCTTTGAGATCTTGAAGCAGTTAGGTGTGTCCAGCTTGTGTGTGCACGATCTGTTGTTCATGTCATCAAGCTTTGCTTGCAACTTGCTGCTGTTTCAGCGACTGGCACCTGTGCATGTGTCATCCACATTGCACATGCACCAACACCAAGACGTACACATTGTCTTGCACTGACTGTTGCAAACCACCATGTAGCATTGTGTGCAGTGGCTCAACCCGGGCAAGGTTGTGCAACTCTGCTGCAACAAATTCTGCAAAGTGCTGCTGGCCCAAAGCTGGTCCCATACAACCTCATGAGTTGGCTGACTGGAGCTACTCCTGCTTTGCAAATCCATGTTTGCAGATCAAGGAGCAGCTGAGCCTTGAGGACTGCTGGGGGACCTCACAGTCTGCTGCAGATCTGTATGTGCAGACCAAGGAACAGCTGAGCCCAAGTTTGGGGGACTGCTTGCCCTTCAGGGCCATCAATTGTACTTACAGCTCATCGGCTGCACTACAGGTAAGTCTTCTGCTGCAAATTGTTTGCATGCATGACACTGCAGACATACGCAACATGGCTATGTCATGTCATGTCATTGTGTCAGCTAGCACACAGAGCATGTGCACTTTCTATGTTGATGTGCTGTCAGTGCTGGCAGGCTTGAGGAACGTCCCTTGTACACTAATTCTGTGGCTCACACCAGCCACTGACACAAGTGGTAACTTGCTAAAAGTTTGCTGCAGTTGCTTCTCGTGGCCTGAAGGCGCATAGGCATTATAGTTGACTGCATTTTTAGCTCCTGTCACACTTGTGCCAGCACTCTCTGTGTTGCAATTGCTGTGCTGTACATGTTGCGCAGCAACAACACAAGGCCAGCAGGAGCTTCATGGCAGTGAGGTGCAGGAGCAAGGCTGGTGCATATGCAGGCCTGCGCAGGGCTTCTGTTGGCATGCACATGGTGTGTGCGAAATAATGTCACCAGAAGAGTGGTGATAGTAGCTGAAATACCCAACATGCTGAAGGAAGCTTTTACCTTGTCGACAGTCAACTTGCATGTATGTGTTATATATACCATTTTAGACACAACGTCGTGAAATTACAACCAGACTGTGACCAAGAGTCAGCCATGAAGGACCTTGTAGGTAGCAAGCTGACAACCAATCTGAATGATCATGTTCTCACTGATGCATCACCACATTTCATGCAAAGGTACGTACCTTTGCATAGCTAGACACCGGTGTCTAGCTTGCCTGCTTGCTGGCCAGCTTCATGGAGGGCTGAGCATTCAGGTATAGATGTGCAAATCCGTCAGGGATGTAACAAGGTATGCATGCACCTGCTTGCCAAAGAATCGTAGTTGCTGATAGAGGAAGGGGTGTCACAATCAGGTACCAGGCTGAGTACCAACGTTATCTGAACGCAGGCGGAATGACTGCTCCGGGACCATGCTACTCTGTCGTTTTCCTCTTGCGCAGCTGTTTGTCAACCAACTGCAACGGCTAAACAACGCGGCTTAGTACATACTGTTGCCAGCGTGATTTGGCAATGCTTATCGCGTGCCTGTGCCCACTGACATCGACCTTCACCTCTCACGTCTGAGCGGATCTCAGCTAGCATGCAATGTCTTCGCAGGCTTCCGTACTTGCTCAAACAACGCACAGCAGGTGAGAAATTCTCAGCAAGTCATATGCCAATCTGACCTTTGCAGTTGCAACACCAGACTGGCCGCAAGTGGTCTCAGCAGACGACATCCCATCAAGGTTTCCTAAAATGCTGCAGGTCAAGGACAAAGCTGTTATCGGGTCCATGATGCTGCCTCTGGGTTGCCAATGTCACTCTTACTCACACCTACGCAGGAACCACCTCCCGCCTGTTACAGCAGCACACCTTTCTGGAACCCCATCCAAGCCATTAACCTAGCATGTCAACAGCACAGCACGGCAGCTCCTCGGCCTACTGCAAGCCCTGCACTTGACAGTCAAGCTTCAGCATCAACCCTGCGCCAACAAGTTGCACCTGCATCAGCAAGCAGCCTTGCCTCGACGGCAGTGCGCAAGACCATTGCTCAGCTGAGACCTACTGCTGCCATGCACTGGAACCAACTACACACTTCAGGTCAGGATGTTACCAAGCTGCAGACCTTACTGTGACCTGGTAATCTTGTGTGCAACATTTAGGATTGTGGAGTAGCTTTGGGTCAGAAAGTCTATATCGTGAATGACCGACCATGTACACTTTGCCTGGAAGTTGCCCTTTGAATGTTGACACATGTGCATTTGGCTGCACTGTGATGTGCATTGTGCTTGCGCCACAAATTGTGCTTTCACAAACCCCTGACGTGAAAATTGTGCATCAGCACTCTCAGTGGACTACGCTGTGAGGATGATGTCACAGGCCATCATGACNATGTAACAAGGTATGCATGCACCTGCTTGCCAAAGAATCGTAGTTGCTGATAGAGGAAGGGGTGTCACAATCAGGTACCAGGCTGAGTACCAACGTTATCTGAACGCAGGCGGAATGACTGCTCCGGGACCATGCTACTCTGTCGTTTTCCTCTTGCGCAGCTGTTTGTCAACCAACTGCAACGGCTAAACAACGCGGCTTAGTACATACTGTTGCCAGCGTGATTTGGCAATGCTTATCGCGTGCCTGTGCCCACTGACATCGACCTTCACCTCTCACGTCTGAGCGGATCTCAGCTAGCATGCAATGTCTTCGCAGGCTTCCGTACTTGCTCAAACAACGCACAGCAGGTGAGAAATTCTCAGCAAGTCATATGCCAATCTGACCTTTGCAGTTGCAACACNTTGGCGCCAGCGCAATGCTGCTGAGGTGAAATGACTCCCCACACTCGTATGTTGAGGTGCAGCGGCTGTGCAGTCTCTGCCAGGTGTCCATGGCATGTCACTGACATATACTCACTTGCTGATATACAAAGGCTGTGCAGGATCTTTCAGGTGTGTGTGTGTGTGTTGTGTGTGCACAAGTTTTATTGTTGTGTTACTTGCAGTGGCAATATTTGTACACAATCTAATTTGAGCACATGGCTTCTGACAGCTGTACTTTTGGTGTACCAGCAATGTGCTGAACCCTCTGTCCTGCTGCCTCTTGGATGACTGCATGTTGTGCTGACATCAGCAAAGTTGCGCTGTTGTACAGGCAGAAATTGAAGTGAGTGATGAGGAAGAGGTTGTGGACTCTGAGGCAGATAATGCAGTGAGGGGCAAAGGAGGGCGCAAGACAGGAGGCAGGCAGACTGGCTCTGCAGACGCTGTTGCCTCAGCAGCAAAGCTCCAGCAGGCAAGCCACCATCCTTTGCCTAAATGTCAAGAGTCATTAAATAACTCCAAGCAGCACTGACAAGCCTTATAGTAAAGTCTGTAAGCTCCTCATGACAGCCAAATTATTGAACCCTTTTTCCTGATATGCCATACAGCTCCGTTGATTTCACATCTCCTACACCTCATGCATAAAATCAGAAGATAAGCAAACTGAATGCCCATTACTGTGTGTTCTGCTTCGGTCCTAGACAGCATTCTGTTGGCTTGTGGTTGCTGTGCATGAATCCCTATGCACAGAGCCACAGTGTCAGGTTGTCAGTTAAGTGCATCCGCTGTATGGCGAGACAAGGCGGCAGTGTATTGTGCGCCTGTGCTGCTGTTGGCTTTCAGCAAAGATGTCACTGTGTGCACAAGTGCATAAAGTAGTCGGGGTGTGAGTGTGTTCTGTTAGGTGCTGCATGCGTCTCATCTGGCAAATGTAGCAATGACCTGCACAGCAAACGTCTGCATCATGCAAATGCTGTGTCAGCAGCCAAACATAAGATGCTTCACAAGCAGTCTCATGATCAACGAATCAGCTGTCAGAGTTGAGGTTTGATTTCCGAGCTATCACAGTGCAAGCTGGCTGCTATGCCTTGCTGACATGCTCAATGGCGCTGCAGACACACTACATTGTTTTGCCCCACCTGCTCTCATGTCTGCAGGAGCTGGCTTCCTGCCTTTCTGATCCTCTGGTGCCAAAGTTCAGCCATCGTTACTTCACCGGTGGTGCAGCTGCGGCGCTGGCGACACATGAGGCAGCTGCTGCAGAAGCTGAACAGCCTGCCACAGGCGATGTTGATGCAATGCAAGCTGCAACAGTCACCCAAGCAGTCACTCTAGCCAACAAGCTCCAGGGAAACCGCACTGCTGCAGTGACTGCTGCCCAGCAAAGTAGAAAAAAGCAGCAACTGGTGACTAAGCAGAAGAAGAGTAAGCCTGCTCGGCNCTGCATATGTGTTTTCAACAGTCTGCACACAAGCATTTGTCTCTGGCTTCCACATACTCCTGCCCCTTGAGTGCATTGTGGTGCTTAGCAACAGCATGAATAGACTTTCAAGCAATGTTAGCACATTGTGTGATGTGTGTCAAGATGGTGCTGATTCGTGCAGCAGCATGGTCTTGTGCATTGCATGCACACCAGGTGCACTCTAGCCTACTTGCAGCTGTCTCACAATGATGTTCTGGCCCTCATGCGTTGCGAGTTGCCTGCGTCGATATCAGGCTGAGAAGCTCAGACAACAGCAGTACGAGGAAGAAAGATCAAAGGCAATTCAGCAAGCCAGGGAAGCAGAGGAACGCGCAAGNAACTGCTGATGGGGTGGCCGGGCCTGCATCTGCTGTGCAGGGTGCTGCTGTACTATGTAAGGTGCATGCGCTGTCTGATGCGCCTGATTAAGCTGCGGCATACCAGAAGACACAGCCTGCTTGGTATGTGTAAGTGGCTGAGCAAGCTGCGAAGCCTTCTGTTCGTCACTCTGGCCTTGAGCAACAAACTGTGTACGTCCCTGAGGACTTGGCCTGTACACGCAAGATCGGACTTGCGCCAGGTGACGCTGCTATGGGACCAGCGAGACAACTCGCTTGTGTGCTTACCCTGAAGCGCCAAAACCCAGCCCCTCCTTTTTCATGGCAGCGCCGGCGCCTTTATTCTTGAGATCAACGTAGTATGCGTGTGCTTCGTTGACCTCCATATCTGCAAACCTAAGTGAGCATGCAGCCGGATCAGTGTGATCTGTCAAGTGCTTGGTGCAACGCTCCCTTTTAGCAACTCTAATGCGCGCACGCTAGTCAGGATAGTGCAGACGTAATGAAGGTGGCTATCCGCACGTCTGTCTTGCGGTGAAATGCAGGAATTGTTCACCAGCTGCAGGGCGTTGACTGATACTCACGCCATCTTGACCTTTTTCGGTACTGCTAGCCGAGCTGTGTGATCGCGCAAGCTAGGTCAGCTCTCACTAGTCTTTTGAGCTCGCAAACATGACCAAGGCTGAGGTGGAAAACGACGTCGTTGAGGTGCGCTCGTTGAACTGTACTGTGTTGCTGTACAAGTCGTGCAGCAGCCGCCAAGCTTTGCACAGGGCAANGAGGTATCTGTGCATGGCATTAAGCAGGCAAATCTGCTTACTAAATACATTTGATTGCTTATTGAAGAAGGAGTTGCCAGCTTCCAACGCTGTTTTGCAGGGGTAGGCCAGCAGCGCTTTACCTGGTTTCAGCTCGGATTGCTATAACACAACCTTGCTGCATGCAGCGCGCTTGTGATGTGGCATGCACATGTGAGATCAGCTTTGAGTTAGACCACGGTATGAAGCTTTGCCCAAAGCCACCAAGAGACACACGACTGTAGTCCTGTGCAGGACACCCAAGCATACCAATTCAGTTGAGCTGTCACCTTGACCAGACAATTGCAACATGAGTGAGCCTCTTGTCACATTCCTGACGCTGCAGCACGTGCACAAGCGCTGATTTGTGACACTGTACTGAACAAATTATGCTCTTGCAGACTTGCTGGCCTGTAGTGAGTGTGGCTTGAGGAATCTGACATGACACAAAAGTTGGACTGCTTTATGTTCGCGTAGGTTTGGGTATACAAGCCTCGCTGCCAAGCACAACACATTGAGTAGGAGGTGACGTGTGTTGATGCTCAAGCAATGACGCACACAACGGCTGTTGCGGGATGCGTTGCAAAGCGCATTTTCGCACTGCCAATTGCCCATGGCCACCCTAAACCAATCCAAGCGAAACTCGCCGGAACCGCTGACGAAACAGCTTTTGCGCGCGTGATCTGAGCTGCAAGCATTGTGTGAGAGTGTACCAACTTACTGTTCCAACTTGCACAGGCTGCTGCGCCTCTATGTGCTGATCACTCGAACGCTGGCGCGTAACGACCATTTGAGTGTGGATGACCAGCTGCACGCATATCATGAGTGGGTTGATCACGCGATCGCGCAACGACAGGGGACAGCAGCGCTACCACATGCAACGCGCCTGCTATGTGTGTCCATAAGCTACCGCACGAACGCCCGAGCTGATCTGTAGCCAACCAGCCATGAAGGCAGACTCCTGCGTTCAGTCACGCTTGCTCTCGTGGGAGTTCGCTGCATATTATTTGGCAAGTATTGTGAAAAGCGTCTGCGTCCGGCCACTGAAACACTGCTGATCGGCATTCGTTCTGTAGGCCATAGCAGCTGCTGCACACAAGTTCATAGTCGGAGGGTACCAACTATCGCAACAGGTTCTACAAGCCACTCAAGTTTGGGAACGCCCAAGGCTTCAGCTGAGGCCAGGCTGGCTGTTCGGTTTGTCACAGGTAACGTACATCACCTCGAAGCCACGGTTTTCACGGGTGTGCACACACAAAGCCACACAAAGTGCTGCACACCCCCCAGAAAGTATAGACACTGCTGAAATCCTGGTCAGTTTGCAGGATCTATCTGACATACAATGGCGTGTGTTTCGAGAGAGACTCATCCAAATTACTGCAGCTATGACAGCTTTTGTCCTGCTCAGTCAAGTGGTATGTGGGCTGGGGTTTGACCAGCAAGTACTGTAATTGCTGGTAGGCAGCATCAAGTGCATGCAGGTGCAACGTGTTTCCCCACGATCTCGTACCATGTTCTACCTGGTGTGTGGTCTTGGCTTTGCGGGTGAGGGCTCATTGTGACACAAATAAGCTAGCTGTAACATTCATCAAGTTGTTCAGTGTTATTGTGGGGCCGATGCTGACGTCACATGCATTGGATGTAACAGCTGCAGGCAACTAACGCAGCATGTCTGGTATGCAGGGTTTCTGCATGGTGCTTCTGTGATGTTCCCTCTCATCTTATCACTGCTCAACTTCTGTCTGAGCAGCAGCAGACTTGCAAGGTGTGTAGGCATGTTGGCAAAGCAAAACATGCCATGATTATACATGCACAGTGCTGGCCCATGCGGCATTGCTGGTCATGTTACCCCTCTGCATCAGCCAAAGCTCAAGGTGCATGGTGTGCTGCTGGCAAACTGTAGCAGCAACCTCCTGCAGGATGCAAAGCAAACACCAGCTGTGTGACTTGTGCACCTTGCTGATGCAGTCCATGGACCACATGGACATTCAACTGTGCTTCGCTGATGCTTGCGCGCATCCATGAAGGAGGGTCATATGCTTCTATAAGGTATGTCTGCAATGCGCGCGCACTCAAGCCACTGCATGCTCTGCTGCTGATGGCGCCCCTATTGCAAACAAATCCACTTCAGCGTCAATCTAACTTGCAGGTCATCTACTTTCAGCTTTACTGAAACACATGTTGAGTTCACAGCCAGGTGCATTGCGTATTGTATCACAAACAGCGTGCTTTGCATTGCCTTGCAATGAAAGTCTGCAACCAGAGCAGAAGTGGCGCAAATATGTACATCTCGCAGCCAATAGTGACATTGTCCCTGCTTGAAGCCAGCATTTGGGGCTCTTGGACAGATGGCAAGGGCCTCTGCAGTGGCACATCAGCTACAACCTGCTCGTACTCAGGCAGATCAGCTTCGCCATGGATAAGTGGTGGGCGAGCAAGGCAAACGTAGTGTCAAGCCAACCACTGAGCAAGGATGCAGCAAACAGCTTGAAAGTACAGTATGCCTCTTGCCACAGCATGACATGCTTTAGTTCCTTGTTGCCGCTGTAAGTCATATCTTCTGCTGCCTCCTGCTGCCATTGACTGCTACTGTTGGCTGGTTCTGATGACTGCTCTTGCAGTCCGCAGTATAAATCAGCAACAGCAGTCATCAGAAGCAGTCAGCAGTAGTAGTCGATGGCAATAATCAGCAGGAGGCTGATTCATCCTGCGGACTGCAAAATCTGGAAGACGCCAATGGCTGCTGTGAGACATGTGGCTTTGCTCGTGACGTGAGCAGCTGCTTGTCTATCCACTGACAGTACTACCTCTCATCATTACTGCAGAAACTCTTCTCAGCAATGCTTGTGAATCATGCAGGCTCGGCAGAAAGCTCCATTGCCAGATGCAGCTTACAGCTTAATAGTTTACCTGGCTTACATCCTGTACCCCCCACTGTATATCGCAGGACCCATCCTAACATTTAACTCATTTGCTTCTCAGCTCAGGCATCCCATGACAAACCACATCAGACAGGTATGTCTCTGGTGACAATGTGACACAGGACCAGCAGCAGAATCTGCACAAAGTTCTGATGATGATCCTCATCAACAATTGCTTAACTCAGCAGTTGCTGCTTCCGTCACATTGGTCCCTGTTGCACTATATTTGACCTGTCATAAGAATACTGCTAGCTCTGCGGAATCAAGCACTAAAGATAGCTAATGCAGCTGTGAGTCAAAATGATTCAACAAGAGTTTACATTTATGTCAAATAGCAAAGCACGGCTGTGCATGTTGATCTGACAAGTGGCAAAATACACATTGGCGCCAGCTGGCGCTGTATGCAGGCCGTCTTGCAGGAGCACTGCTACTTATGGAACTGATGACACATGTGCTGTACTTCAACAGCATTGCCAAGCACAAGCTATGGCAGCGATATGCAGCGGAGTTGAACCTGGGTGCAGTTCATGTTGGCATGACAGGTTTTTGGGTCCTCATGTTTGTGTGGCTGAAGGTATGCCCTACACAAATACATCAGGGAGGCTATCTTGCTACTTAGCCATGCCGGTGCCATTTTGTCACTCGTGTGATGAGCATCGGCAGCTGTCTCGTTGTGCAGCAACTGCAAGCATGCTCTCACTCGGAGTGCATGCCAACTGCAAGAATTGCCACTGTGTTTGGTGTCATACTGGCTCTGGAAAGCCTTGTGTAGAGCCATCACGTTTCAAAGCATTACATGCTGTTCCTGGGTTCTTGCCCAACCCTTGTGTGCTACTCCTGGCTGTATTAGTCTACTACTTTGACACAAGACAAGTGCATCCCAGAAGTGCAGCAATGGGCTTCCTGCAGTTTCTGATCATCTGGCGCTTCTTCCGCATGTGGGCTTTGGCAGATGGAGTACAGACCCATGAAAACATGCTGAGGTGCATCTGCAACAACTATGACATCGAGGTAGCATACTACGTGTTGACACACTTGTATACAAAATCAGCAGGCTGCTTGGTGTTGTTTGTATTTGCTCAAAAAATTGTTGCAAAGCCATGACGCTGAAACACTGCTGACTGATCAGACGTCCCAAAAAGTTACTCTGCTTTGTATGTTGTCGCACAGTGACGACGTTGCTGCTGATTAGGGATTCTGGAAAGGCTGGCATGCCTCATATAACCAGTGGCTGGTGCGCTACATGTACATCCCACTGGGAGGAGCATCCAAGCGCCTCCTCAGTGTGTGGATCATCTTCACGTTTGTAGCTCTGTGGTGAGTTCACTGGCAATGACTGCAGCATGTTAGCTGTTAGCTGCTGTATACACAAGCAATGCATGAACATCAGCAAGCATGCATGCACCAGTCTTGAGTACGTATAGTTAGCTAAATTTTTTCAGCAGCTTCATTGAATACCTGCTGGCCAATTTGCTTGCAAGCTGCAAAGCACCAGCATGATTGTTTGCAATATCATGGCCACCCGAGATACACAGGAGTGCTTGATGCATGCAGGCATGACCTGGAGTGGCACCTGCTCGGCTGGGCGTGGCTCATGTGCGCCTTCTTTGTGCCCGAGATGGTAAACCTCCTTCCCAATGCAATGCACGAGTGATGGCATGCCAAACATTTGGCTTGGGTGAACCCTAAACCTTAGGGAAGACCAGGGTTCAGCACCAGCATGATACATGGCACATGGCACCCGTAAGACAGACTAGGCATGACATGCAAAGCCTCACACACNCAAGAGATCAGCAACGGCATGCAAGCCATACAAGTAGCAGAAAAAAGTCTGCTGTAGATCAGCCTGCTGCTTCTGATCGGCATCGCAAGTTATCAGCGCAAAAGCTGCAGCTTGCACGTCAGGCAACCGGTCATCACAGGTCTGCTTCTGCTAGATCTAGCGCTGCTGCCGCAAAGCCAGCAGCAGCTGACCAACCTGCAGCTCAGCATGCTAAGACAAGCAAGCNGCTGCTGCACTTGTACAGAAGGGTTATGCAAGTTACATGACTTGCACTCTCACTCATGCCACCCCTCTGGTGTATGACTCAGTGAGCGCTTAAGGGCATAGATGACAGGCTAAGCCACCTTTTGAAAATTAGACCTCAGCGGTGCAGCATACATCTGCCCTGGAACACCAAACCGCTGCAGGCATGCTGCAAAAGGTAGAATGAAAAGCACCAAGACACAGATATGTGACACAGCTGCCCCTGCCTTTGCATGCATCACTCAGGCAAGCTGTACGCTAGGCTGCCACCACGCCACGTACAGCAGCAGTATGAGCCCTGACAGGCGCTTGTACGTGCATGTAGCAGATGCTTGGGGATTGCTCTATAGTGTTATGTAGTTAAGCCAGAAGTTTATCAGGTGGTCATTGGACCTCTCAGCATTTGTGTCAAACAGTGTGCGGCATTACCACCACCAGTTGCCTCCAACAGTGTGCAGCAGGGCATGACAGCATGCTGTGTGGCATTTGTTCCAGCCACAAATTCAGTAGAGCTCCTGCAGGGAGGTCTCAAGTGAGACATGGTGTGTGTGCCATCCTCAGGAAGTTGCTCTGTCTAATCTGGCTTGAGCCAAAACCTGTGCTTCTTCATCTTTGTTTACATAGACAAGCCGTGGGGCCCGTGCTTCGCACAGGCAAGGGAAGGGTTACTATCTACTGTATATCGTAATAACGATGCAGCACTGGACGTTTGTAACGACTATGGCACTGCAGGGTTGAACAGGCACACAAAAGTGTGCAAGTGAGGGCATGTCATTATTGTACGAAAGGCTTGGTACATTGACAACATGTAGCGCACNGAGTGCTGTACAGCACCAGACAGCATCACAGCTCATTATATACATCAGATAGGTCTTGCAATGCAAAGCTACAGCAATGTCAATACACAGTGGGTCAATTGCCGGGTGACCACTGGCGTGGCAGGTCAAATGGAGTTGGCAGGCAACAGGATGGGAGGTGTGGACTAATTATGCATGCTATACAACAGGTAAGTACGCAGCTAAGCACTGGACATGTCAAAGTGGTGTGCAAGCTGGTAGGGCTTGCCTGGACAGCTGGTAGCAAGGCAGGAGGTGGGAGGGCAGGCCAGCACTGAGCTGGTCAGGTTGCCATCTGATGCACTACTGGCTGTGGCTCCAAGCTCACACTGAACAGCTGCATGTCAGCAGCATGAACATCTAAGCATTGGCAATGAGGGCAGGTCTTGTAGTGTCTGCTGGGTGCAGCAAGCATGACTGTGCATTGAGCTAGCATGCAAATCATGGTGCTTGCAACTGTACCTTCAGCATAATACAGATGTATAGAATGTCAAATGTTGGCCAAGCAGCAATGTACATGAGCAGAGCAAGCGCACA
This sequence comes from Trebouxia gelatinosa, assembly GCA_000818905.1. Classification (NCBI taxonomy): domain Eukaryota; kingdom Viridiplantae; phylum Chlorophyta; class Trebouxiophyceae; order Trebouxiales; family Trebouxiaceae; genus Trebouxia; species Trebouxia gelatinosa. Next base: position 12,914 of record JUBA01000081.1, on the reverse strand, counting down.
CTGCTTAAGACGAGGCGTTGTTGTTGAAGCTTTGTCAAGTATACCTGCTGTTGGCTGTTGGGTGCCTGAGCATGCAGCATAGCTGTGACNCCATACAGCATATCTGTGCATGTGTACAAACTGCTGCATGTGTTATGCAAAGTACATCACCAGTCTGTTCTGCTCACAACATGAATCATGCATCAGAGCTGCGCTCAGCNCAGCTTGAGAGGAAACGCCAGCAAAGCTCAGCTTGATTGGCATCTGCACATGCTGCTGCAAGCAGTCTTGCTGTCCTCTGGCAAAAGCAGCTTGCAACCATGGTGCACACCCCCAGAGCTAGGTCGCCCAGCACGTTTCAGCCACATGCTCTTGAACCCACCGCTGGTGCAGTCGCATGCGCACCATCTTGCTTTGGGCCAGGTGCACATACTACATGTGACCTGCTCCTCTGATGCTACCCGCATGCATGCATATGGCGCTTTGCTTTGGCAGTTGTGCTTACTCAATGGTGACCACACTTTATCACAAGGACGCTTTCTGCAAGCAGCCGCAGGTACTGTCGTGCTTGTGACAGATGTTGATTTCACTACTGTCGTGGTGCGACTTGGCTTGTATGGTTACAGGTGTCCCATTGCTGTTCTCCTTACACTATTGACAACATGTCCTGTTGTATGGTAGAGTGCGCACCAGTTCAAAAGCCTGCGAGTGTTGTGTTTTCAACAACGTATGTATTGAAGCACATCAGACATCACAATCATGCAGGAATGTTTTGCTCAGCAAGATTACATTGGCGTATCCGAATATGTCATGCACCGGCTTCATGCGGAGAGCGTGATATGAATCACAAAACAATATCTAGATTTCATGTGGAACACAAATAACATCTTCTTCAATGTATTACAACCTTGCAACGTCATCTTCATGATAACCACCTCACATCAGTCAAGTCTGACGTGGCCATATGAATGACCCTAACAATTGCAAACTAGGGTCAAAATTGAGAATGTTGTGCATCGCCAGGGGAACCCAAAGATACACAGGGTGGGAGGGAAGGCCAAAGCTCGTTGACACCACCCTGCTACCAGGTAAGCCTTGACCATGCCTGAGCTAGCGCTGACGCTATGCAACATAGCAGCGCTATGTTGTTGCACCATGGTCTGTGTAACCATACCTCGCTATTCTATAATAGCTTTGCACGTGTTTGACGTTAGGTCCTAAAACATTTGAGTGGTTAAATAATGGGGAACCAATGACACAAGCACGTGTCCTACGCATGTGAAACTTGTATCAGGGGAAGAAGCACAGAGTGAAGAACAGCAGCGCTCAGTGTTGTGTGGGTAAGGCGTGTTGTGGTGGTTGTGCTAACTGCACAGCTAAGCTTACCTGGCTGGGCTGACAAAGCTTGGCCCACCCACCCTCCCTCATTGGGCCCTGGGGCCGGTGCATGTGGCCCCGGCGGATGCAAAGGCCCTGCATATGTCTTGTGTGACACATTGATGGGATTGCATTACTTGCCAATTACCAATGATTGGGTAAGCTAAGCTGGTGGATCTAACATGTTGACGTGATTTGAGAAAAGGTCACTAGTACCATTCCAAGAATTCCATGAACAGTGCTGATCTAGGCTCAAAACTGGAAAACCTTCTTCTTCTTCTCGCCTTGATGCCTAATGCCCCCACGTGTCGAGTAGTGAACGCGCCCCCCGAATTCCGGGACCAGTTTTCTGTGTTGCGCAGCAATTCATAGCGTTTAAAGCGCGCTCGGCCGGCAATTGGGCATCATCCAGCTCGCTGTGAGTGCTGCTCACTAGGGTGTCGGACCGGCAGGTGCATTGATCTACAGCCACTGGGCGGTTGCAAGCATGTTGGTATTCTTAGTTGCGAGCGTCTGTCTGCTCGCCGGCTACTTGTTTGGTCGCCCACATGGCAGGTGTGATGCGCAAAATTAGCTGTGCACGCGTGACTCGCAAAGGCGGTTGGATGTCTCAGAAGTTGGATGTCTCAGAAGTTTCTTGTCTCGCAGATCTGTCGGAGCCGCGCTATCGACTCGACATTCTTCTGGGAGCTCTCCGGGTTGGTGTCCGAGCAGCAATGATCAAGTACGCCCTATGCTGCCGGGATTTGCAAGCTCTGTCGTACCGGTCACCTGGTCCCCGTGAGTATGTCACGACACCCGGCGCGAAAAGGTCGATGCTGCTGCAGGAGCAAGCCCGGCTTGTGAAAGAGCTGCTTGAGCAGGCGCAGGCGCGTACTTCGGAAGCCGTGCAACAGGTTTATGAGTGTTGACAACATGCATGGAGCTTCGTTCACACCGTCTCCGCAGCGGTTGTCACGTTAACCATCAGTACCCAGACAGCTGCGCGTCTGCAGGAAAAGCTCTTGCGCGAAGAGGTGTCCAGTCTGACCCTCTGCTATGCAGTGCATCACGACCCATGTCGCAGCTCTCATGAAGAAGCTTTTGTAGCCGTGTTCTTGCAGTGCTTCTGCGTCTATCTGCTTGCTCTCAGCTTGCTTAGCTTTCTTGTGCGCTCTGGCTTTCGCAAACGAAAGATCGGCTTCTAGGTCGCTTTCTGAGTCGCTATCGGAAGATAAAGCCATGTCAGGCGCCTCTCTGCACCACTGAGCACTGGAAGTAGACTATGACAAGAGCGCAAGGTGTCCAACAGAACTCAGCAGGTGCACTGTAATTCGAACAAACAGAGGCTGTCAGCTCAAGTAGTATCTGTTGCAAAGCGTAGCTATGCGCTTTGTACTTTCGACGCTAGCGCTTGAAGCCCTTTGTTTTGACTCGATCATGCATGACCTGCTCCAAAACCAGAATGCAGCGTGGGAGTCAACTCAATCAGCAACGTTTCTCACAGTCACGGTCGCCAAGATCAAGGTTGAGCAGTTGGCGCAGTTCAAGTATTTGGGACTGGTATTTGATGCAAGTAAAGGAGCTCTCAAACTGTATGCACCTGATGACCTGATTGTTGCTGGCAGCGGTGGTACCAGAGCATGCAGTGCCTTACATTTCGCATGTACAGAAAAGCACATCCAAGATTCCCTGCTCCGTGTTTGCCACGTGTTGGTCATGGCCAAATTGCGAGAGCTCTGCCTCCATGCCATCTTCACCACAATCACCAAGGGGCTCCCTGCGGGCAGGCTTGAGCAGCAATAGCAAGGCTTATGTATACCTACAAAACTTGTGACACAGCATTTGGACAGGCACTGGCAAACTATGGTTTGCGAATGTCACGCAGCCTCATATGGTGCAAACATGATATAGGCTGCCATATAGCTACTTGTGCTTCACCCACCAACATGGCTCCTGCGGTGGTCATTCTAGGTGACTGTGCATGTTGCAAACATGCTGATTCTTTTGCAACAAGGGCAATTGCACCAAGGCATTGCTCCTACAATTGAGATGAGGAGGTCTGTAAGACCTGTGCTGATACAATGGCTGACATGTAGGTATCTTGGTCAGCAGTTTCTCAGTAGCTCACTGCAATGGGTAGTTGAGTTCATCGCGCTATGCCTACATGTCTCTGGTCTATGTGTGACGCACATATTGCCTACCAGTATGCACATGCTGCCTGCAGGACTTGGACTTGTTGTTGGGCTCACAATACTCCGAATTGATCCCAGTTTTCCAAATTGTTTTCTTGAGGCACTGCGACGTAGCATCGTGCTTTTTCAGTCTTTTTCAACAGTGAATGCGCAAGCTGTATGCCAGGGCAATAGTCTGTCAGCGTGCGTTGAAGGTATGTCATTATACTAAAGACCAAACAATGCAACAGTGCAATGATACTTACAATGGTCCCCTCGAGGGCAGGATTGAAGCGGGTAGCTGCTGCTGAGCACCTTGGCACAGGCAGGACATGCATACATAGATGGATGAAAGTTGTGTTACAAAATTGCAAGTCTGTGTAAGCTAGCTTCCACCAGCATGATCACTCTGCTTGTAGTTTCCCGCTTTCAGACACCCGCGCTTGCAGAAACTCCAGTAGCTTTGTGTAAGCAATGTCATTGTTTTGAGGAGGTTTACAAACGTTGATGTGGTCTATGCCTTTGAGAAAAACGAACTCCCCAAAACCAGGGTAGCTGGATGTCTCAGGCACAACCTGCAAGACATATGACCCGTCAAGTTTGGGTGAAACCTCTTCTAGAGATCTGTATACCTGCAGTACTACAGTAGAAGTATAAACACAGCTCATGGATGCGCTAGCAGTATCTACAAAGGGACACCATGTTTGCTTACCGTCAGCTTTGGGAGGATGTTATTGATGGTGGTTGGCACTCCTTCGCCAAAACTCAGCACAGGAAGCTGGCGTGTACGGTGCTGCTCAGCCAAGCACTCATTCACATCCTGCAAGCAGAAGTGATTGTGGCATACATCATCAGTGTCACAAACTTCAGGCATCTAAATAGCTGCTACAGCATGTGCACGTCCAGCTTAGACTGCTCCGCTGTTCAACACAGATGGGTACAATGCACAGGTGCAGTATGGCAAGACATCCATCAATTATAAGCTCACAGAAGTCTGTGCAGTAAAAGCTGACCTCAAGATGTTTGCCAGGCTTGAGGTGCACAACAGAGGCAGCTGGGGAGGCACCAACATATCGTAGATTCCAGCCAATATTGGCTAGATTGCTGCCAAAGTGCGGGCATGCATAGAAGACAAGGCCAGCTGTAGAGGCTGCCAGCTGCTGATGGTGCAAAGGTGCGTTTTGCGCCAGAGCTTTTGCCAACATCTCCTTCACGAGGATACCACCCATGCTGCAGCCATATGTCTTGTCATTTGTTGCTACCAAGTGATGCTTTGCTTTAGATGTGTGCGCCAGTTGGGGGGGAGGGGGGGGGGGGGAAAGGCTTGTACGCAATAGGCAGCCCACTTGAGTGATCAATTCAGCATCAACATGAAAGGCACCTGCGTTGCATGTGATCAGTGCAAGCACAGGGCCAGCTGCTGGCATGATGTGGTGTGTGTCGTGCATGCAGTGCATGTCATGCTGTGCCGAGCTTGTACCTGTGTGTCACAAATATAACAGGGCGCTGACCAACACCTGCTGCTATGAGCCTATTCAGCAGCTGCCCAACGGTGCCATGCAGTGGCATAGACTCAGCCTGTGCAGCAGACATGTTTCAACAGTCACACATCAACAGAAATTTTGATGTACATCATTGACAATATGCTCCTGACGATGTGTGCAGCATGTATCTATCTGCCTGAAAATGTAGGCGCAGATGTTACTTGACTTCACAAAGGTATGGCCTCAGAGCCTGAACTCATACATGCACAAGCAAATCAAGAACGCTCTTCCACTTCAAATATGCAATGCGTTGCGCACCTCCCAGCCAGAGGCAGGAGCTGCATACTCCATGGACAGCAGCCTGGCCTGAGGCACATCCTGAGTCAGCCATTCAGATGGCCAACAATAAGGGTGATCAAGACTGCCCTCTGTGTGCTGTGGGTCAGTGTTGATGACACCTTTCCTCCGCCAGGTTGCAAATGCACCGCCTCTGATACCATGTACAAACACCACATCCACCAGCGGGGCGCCTGTTGGCATTGTGTATGTTGCAAACACCATGCACAACTGACATCACAGTGCAAGAAAATGCTTTCCCACTGTACTGTTTCCATGAAATTTGCGCATGGCCTGTAACATGTCCGAAATCTGTTGTGATTTCAGGGACCAAGCGTCCAAGTAGCGCACAATCTGTAATTACAGCATGTGTGTGGACATATGCAGAGCCACTCAAGTAAGCCTCATACCCCATAGTCGACATTGTTCCTGTCTGAATAAGACTGAACCAGGGCAGTATTGCTGTGCACGACACAGCTTGTGTATAATACATAGATCACATGACTAGGCAGTAGCAGGCTTGGCATGCGTCAAGTGCACTTCTACCTGGCACTGTGGTTGCAGCCCCGTGTTGGGCCAAAATTCTATGATGTGGCGCTGAGGGGTCAAACAAGTGGACACCATCCCTCATGACCAGGCGAGGACCAGCCTGTGCATGACTACTTTGCCGTTCTGACATTGTGTCATTGCTGCCGAGGGCAGACTGCACTTGCTCCAGGGCTTCTTCCACTTCATTTTGTAGATCTGCCACTGTGCTTTTGATTCTGCATGGTGAACAAGACTTCTTGTTTGCACAACCCAATGCAACAAGATGTAGCTGTTGAGAGACATCAGTCGTCTGACATGCTGTTGATGCCCATGTATCGGCTAGCCCATCGTGTGTTTGAGAGATACTGCTGATTGGCGGACATGCTAGTGACTGTCCCTGTCTGTAGTGTGGAGACCATGCATGCTGTGCAATATGTGTAGATCAGATTGTAAGTACAGGTACCTTTGCAGGAGCTCTGGCTCATACAGATTGTGCGCAAATTGGTATGAGCTGGGGTTTGGAAAGTAGTGGGCTGATTCCATGTGAAGCAAGGCTCTGCTAGCATGACTAGACAGCTTGCAGTCAGGCACAGCTGCAGCTGCTCGCAGCCATGGTACCCATGCTGTGTGCCTGCAATACGCTCAGCTCGGGTCAGCATGCACAGCTTCACAACTTGCACACCTTACCAGTGTGACCCACAAGGCAATTATGCCGCCCTGCACAATGGCATCAGCAGCAGAATTGAGAGGCTCAAGTGTGAAATGCACGAGTCTCACAGGAAGGTTGCATGCAACACCAATTGCACATGAAGCTGGTGCACAGCAGCATACTACAAGTACAGGGTTGCTTGATTCTTGGCAATACACCTGGCCCCCCAGGGTTGAAGGGCACACTGTAATTTTCTGGCAGCTTTGCACACACACACTTGGGCAAGGTGGGTGTGCCACCATATGCATCATGGAGGAATGCTACTTATTGCGCTACATACTCACCTGATGGTTGACAATGAGTTGGGATCAGCACTGATCATTGCAATGATACGTGCTGACTGCCGCTGCATGCCCAATGCTACATGCTGCGAGTGCAATGTGGCCTCTGACTGTTGAGTGTCAAGAGGGCTTTCATTTGCTGCAGAATCTTGCAGAGTGAGCCGATGTAGCAAGCCCAAAATTGCTGTGCTCTGAAGCCATTTTTGTTTAGCATCATCTTGGGAGACCAATGCACACAAGGTCTGCAGAGACACCTCTCAGCTTGGTGTCTGCTCAGCGCAAGTCCACACAGCAGGATGCAGGTGCTACAGCCGCAGCAACAATGTGAACTGTACACACTGTGCACAGCCTTGTGGTGCTACCAAGCAAGACACACACATACAAAGGCCTGATATAGTGGCAAGTAAACTCTTTATGCAGGACATGGACTGTGTGGGTGACTGCATGAGACCCCCTTGGCATACAGCAAGGTGGCTTGCCGACCTTCATGGCCTTGATGAGGACATTGTCTGCAAGCTGTTTGCTTTTACGCTGGGCTTCCGCCACATTTATGGCTGAGAGCATGGGCAGCTCTGGATCAAGGGGCGGTTCCTGATACATGCCTGCAGAAGGTTGCATAACAAAGCTTGCTGATAGTAAATGTTGTCCAAAAACTCTAGCCAGGCAATAGCAGTCAGACCCATTGCTAGGACTAGTTGCCTTTACAGCTAAGTTGCAGTCAGGCCAAGCACAACACAACACTGGATGCAGCTCACCTACTTGATCAGAGGCCTCCCGTAGCTCTGCTGCAACACTGCGTGCAAAAAGGGGAATGACAGCCACTGCATTCAGGAAACTCTGATCTGTGTCGCCATCCAACACTTCAGTTTTCTGCATACGACAAGGTGCATACAATGGCAGCACAGGCTTCAAGTGAAGTATTGCATGTGCACCTGTATTTTTCACATTGTGAGTGCAGTGATGTGCCAGGTGCTCAAACACATAAATCATGACCTGAAAGTCAGTGAAAGCAGAACTACGAGCAGGGCTTGCCATGTAACCATATTAGTCAAGTGAGTGAAGTGCAAAGGCATCCTTACCACTTTTACTGCACTGTACGCTGTTGCATCTGCTGACAGATGAACCAATAAGTCCGCCAGCCATTTGTGTGCCACGTGGAGTCCAGCAGTACCAGGAGCAGCTGCCAGCCCTGCAGTGTATGGCATCGACTCAGAAGCTGATGCTTGACTACATATGCCCTGCATAGGCTGCAGCAGCTTGAACTTTGATACAGGCAACACGGATACTGGAGTCACTGTACTACTTGTGACTCAAGCCTGGGGTTACACGATTCGGTTGTGCTTCTTAGATGCGCTCCAACAATGCGTCTGACATCTGCTTGTAAGCAGCAAAGTTGTGTGGGCATGTCAAGCATGAATGTGACATTGTAGCTGGCCTTACATGTGTTATACATAGCTGATTGTGCAGTCTTGTAAGGTGACGTACCAGTCAAGGCCTGCCCGCAGGCAAACCTGATATCCGAGCTGGACTGTGTGTTGCACATCCATTGCAGAATCTGCTCTGTCCATATCTCTCTCTCTTCCTCACTCATATCCTCTGCATAGTCCAGACACAGAGCTAAATTGGCCTGATGCTGGATGGTATCAAACCAGACGCCGTTGGCACTCAAAACACAAGCAGGCAATGCTCTTTGCAACACAAACTTTGTTTTTGTCAGGTTGTGCTCCTTTGGAAGAAATGTCTTTGAGGAGCATAGCAAATCAAATCAGCATCCAGAGCCCACAAGCAAGACACCACAAGCCCAGCTAATCTTTTGCAGTGCACATATGCCCAGACTGACCAGGTCCAGAAAGAGCAGTGACAGCAGTGATGATGGACCTTCTGACTAGCTGATCAGGTTCAAGGGCAAGACGACGCAAGAGGGCAAAGACATTGCTGCCTGCCAGCGCACCACCGGCTTCTTCAAGCTGCCACAAACATAAGGAAAAGCCATCCAGAGCCTGCATGGCAAACCTACACCAAATGGCAGATGCTGCACATGGTTGCAAAGTCAATATCTCATGTAATTACTTGACCTTATACAGTTTGCCTTAGAATGGTGTGCACTGCAGCTTTAACATACAGCACAGAACATGCATGGTTGTGGCAACATGCACTGTCACGGTCTGTGCAGTCACCATGATCAAATGAAAATAGTTGTAGGAATCCTACCTGGCTTGTCAGTTTCCAGTGCTTCATGGCTGCAGCATCAGCAGCAATGTACAGCAATTGCTGAAGCCATGTCTGGACCCCAAGGCTGTGCCTCAAAGGGCAGTCTCTAGCCAGCAGCGCCATTGTGCGTACAAGTTCATACTCCAGCTGCCTGTTGTGACCCGCACTGGCCGCATCAGCTGCTATCCGAGTCAAGGCTTGGCCTCCATGCATGCTGGCAATTTTGCCACAATTCATTACTGAAGCTTCTGCCCAGTTGCCCAGGAAGCGCACAGCAGCCTGCTGAATGTAAATGCTTGCATGGTCAGTTGCCTGCAGGTCACAAACAACTTTCACCAAGCACCAACCTGATGTAGCCCGAGGATCAGAAGAAACACCCAAGCATGCCTACTGGGTGAGCGAACCGTCTCTACCTCTTCACAACGTGCTCCCATAAATGACACATTCTTGACGTGATGTCACATGTATAGTGTGAATGCTTGGCTGTCCCCATGGCAAGTGTGGACACATGGCGTGACACTGAACAAACTTCATTGCAGGAAGAACAAGTACATGCAATAACACATCATTCACCTCATCAATCACTTGCTTGATCTCATCAAGGCTTGGGACATGTGTGAGCGTAACTTGTGCACTGGCCGTCAGAATCTTGCCAGCAAGCCTTTCCGCAGAAGCAGTACGGGCTAGCAGCTGTAGTAGCTTGGGTAGGGCACCCTCACAATTCAGCACTGCCGATGCTGTTGTAGCTGCACAACAGGAGCAACACATGGAGCTCAAGCTTTGTGCTCACAATCAGACAGCAGGCAATGCTGTTCATGAAGGACTTGCGTATGTACAAACACAGAGTGGTGCAACTATGCAATTTGGCTTACAGTAATATGCGTAGGAAGCTGGGTTTGTGAATGTGCGCTAGACACATGAATGTGTGCTCGACGTGGTACTGACCGTCTGCCAATAAATTAATGAGAGTGCGTTCAGCTTCCGCTTGCTCAAGACTGTCCTGCTCAGCAAGGGCTCTGCTGAGCAGCCACTTGATTAGAACAGTTCTGCCGACTTGGACGAGTGCCTCCCGCTTAGAATTGTCCTCAGACCAATCAGTCACGGTTGTAGCAAGAGTATTCAGGGCTCTGGCTGCATGTGTATGGTAAGCACATCATTATACGCACACATGCTGCAACTGGCTTGATGTACGGTCAAATTTGATATGCGTACTCTGGCGTGAGCTGTCTTGGGAGGGCCAAGACAATGCAGCTGACAGTGAGCGAAATAGTGCTGTCCCGGCTTCTCCCAGCTGAGCGGCTCTCCTTGCAGCATGTACCACAGCACCCTTTGACAAGCATGCAACTCGTTAGTGACCTGCATAAACTCGTAGCCTGCTGCAAAGCAGCTACCTGCCAGGCCTCTTTGGTGTCTGCATTTGAGTACAGGTACGTCAGACCGGTTGCCCCAGCTGCGCTGAGTGACACAACAGCCGTGCGTCGAACACCGGTTTTGAGCAGGATGCCTGGCATGCTTAGTTTATAAGGTCATTCAGCTCAAAATGGGTTCAGCAATCATAGCGCAAGTCGAGCACTCACGCAGAACGACCACATCGTTTTCGAGCATGTGGAACCGACGCATGTTTGCGTCAACAAGCCTAGCGTCAAGCCCGGTCAAGCCTAGTGTTCAATTTTGAATCTTGCATGCTCTGGTTGCTATCTCATACTAGGTAAGCAATGTCATGCATTGTGCACATACAGAGTGTGAGGGTCTGCGTAGTAGCAGCACAAACGTTCTGACAAGGGTGAACCGCGTGCGTGTGGTCAAATGAGCATGCCTTTGACACGTACATGTATGGTGTTGAACTTATACAGTGTACAACCAACTGATCAGCTGCTCCTGTGATTGGCACATGTTTGGCTTGCACATGCCTTACCTATTATCTCCCCTAATTGGTGTTGAACTTGTCATTTTGTCAATGGTTGAACATTGACCTGAAGAGATTCGGAAGCTGCATAGGGTCTGGATCAAGAGAGGTCTGAGCTTTCGATGTGTGTGCGTCTGTAGTAAAGCCGCCTGAAGGGCTACACGTGGCATCACGGTTGAATGGAGCCATATCGCGCCTCTGCATTATTACCATCGACTCTTCAACGGTGACGATTCCTGTAACCAAGTTCAGCCTCTGGCACCTACCCGTCGTCCCTCCACTGTTCAACTCAGCCTTATCGTTGCTCAGATACGCGTTTCAGTTGCAGCGTCGTGCGCACTGGACGTAGACGGGTCCAACAACGCCAGCTTGTGCTGATTGGCTTTAAACTGTCCTTAAGTCAGGTCGTCATGAATCACATGCGGCAGTATGCCGCTCGGAAGACCTTTGACACTATAGCTACTGGTCTGTCGGCTATGCGAGTCGGACGAGCTGCTCCAACGCCGTCGCAAGCAAAGTCACCTGCNCTCCTTGACCAGACTTTGACCACTGTAGCACTCCATAATCTCCTCCATGTCAACGTCTGTAATGTACTCTCTGAGAGACTTGGTTGGGGGATACATCCGAAACAATTCTGGAGTGAAGGTTGAGAGGGACAGCGGATCAGTCTGACTGCACATTTGAGTGTCTTTCAACCTGTGATGGGTACTATGATTTATGCAATTGGACTGGGGTGGAGGACTGTGACCCTGTAGACGCTGAGACCAACCAATCTTGTGGTGTTGCGGTCCAAAGCTATAACGAGGATGCGCTAACGGCGAGCCGGAGGCAGTACGCGCTAAAGTCTCATTAAGGACGTGCCACCGGACCGTTTAGAAATAAGCAGCTGCTGTGACGTATGTCTCGACACGGCCCCGCGCTAAGTCTACGGCATGACTCATTTTATAGAAGAAGATGATTGCAGATTTCGGCGACAAGATCACCTTCTGTATACAACCTACTCAGATCTATACACATCTGCCTTGCAAAGTCGGTATACTTGCTGGGAAGGCGTGCGGGGAGAGAGCTTGCAGTGTGGTCAGTAGTCGAAGTCAAAGAGGAAGTCGCAGGAGGAGTCGGATAGGTTGGTTGGCCGCTTGTTAGGTAGGGGAGAAGACGTCAGATATCCACAGGTCAACGTTCGTGTTATCACTTGTCACTTCCCCACCACACGTTACGATTCGAACGTTGCGCTGTGGACATGTGACGTCTTCTCTCCTTACCTAACAAACGGCCATCCAACCTACTCGACTGGCTTGCATGGTGGCCACGATGGTGAGAGGGGTTCCCTGCGTCGGTGCGTCTGTCCTGCTAATTGACCGAAGCTGATGAGCTAAAATCACTCATATGGCCTCATCACGTGTTGCTGCTGGAGCACCAACAACCTGACCCTGATCCTGACAAGGTCCGCTAAGATGCGTGTTTAATAGACTAGAGCGACTCTTCAGCACTGAGTAGATCACCTATCGTTTGTCTGCAGCAGCAGCAAAGTCGCTCACACGTTATGACGTCTCCTTCCGCTGCTTCCCGCATGCTGCTTTGTGAAGCCTTAGTGCTTGCGTGCGCCACCAGTGCGACGGCATCGTGACGGTAAGCGCTGGGCCTCAGCTGCAGGTCTATTCTGGCTCTGCGCTGTGCCGATGCCTATTGCGGAGGACACACGGCTGATATTGCTTGCTGTGCAGTTTGCCAACCCCGGTGCGCCGCTCGACTTGGTGGGCGTGTTCGTATCTGACACAGACACAGGAGCAATTGGCATTGATGGAAGCTTCATCTATCAAGACGCAGGCCGCGACGGCGGTGCCGCCTACACCGGTCGTTGCCTGAGCTATGAGTGAGTATTTCGTCTGATCCCTAGCGCAACTCGGATGCTGGACAGCCGATGCGACTGACACTGCCGCCTCAGGTGCT
>KN805286.1:20142-57201 GCA_000818905.1 Trebouxia gelatinosa | reverse complement strand
ATGACAGCTTAATGTCATGCATTGTCTGGTCTGTGGAATGCCTCTCTTATCAGCCATGTGTGAGGTGGAATGCTGCTATCTGCTGACAGCATGTGAATCTTGTGATGTCAAGTCAGGACTGTACCCCAACACCCTTATCTGATTGTTGTAGCCGCTAGGCACGAGCATGTCTTGCTACTCTCAGTAGGATATCAGCACAAGGCATACCATAACTGCATGTAGCCTGCTATAACAACAGGATCAATGCAGGCCATGCGTGCACACTGATGCTGCATGCTCTGGTGCAGGACTCGCCCGACAAGGCAAGTATGTCGTCAGCTGGACAGGAAGCCCATGCAAGGCAGACTGAGGTATGCAGGTTATACCGACAGATCTTGACATAACACAGCAGGATCCTCAGGCAGCTTTTCTGTTGCTTCAAAGCATGTGCATATGTCAGTGAGTGAGGGATACTTGGGCAAGCAGTGACTGTTTACCTTGCACTGATGGACTCAATATATGTTGTGCTCGTGCTGCACTTCACATGTGCCTTGTGAAACATCACTAGTCCACAAGACTTGAGCTAAGGGCATCATACTTGTCACTGAATGTCATGTCACTGCATCACTCTGCAGTGCATTGCAACACTGCTTGACGTCGGTCAACATGCCACTACTTTGCATTGATCTGGGCACTGGCAAGACCTTCACAACGACATAGACTCTGCCAGCATCAAAGAGCGGTTTATTGTGCACAGGCTCTCAGCCATATCTGTGCACATTGTGCAGGTCAAAGTTGAAAGTGAAGACTGTACTCCCAGCCCAATTTCCGGCAGCACATCTATGGATGCGAGGCTACAGGTTGATGAGCTCAAATTGATCAGCTGCATGCACAGAACGCTGAACAGCAGGTGCAGCATCAAGATCTGCAAGATCAACTGAAAGAGACCAAAGCAGTTCTCGCCAAGCTTAAGGCAGAGTTTCGGCAGCGTCCTGTCAAGGACAACCAGCAGCTGCAGGATGAGATCAACCAGCTGCAGAATAGCTTGCAATCAGTTGGCTCAGACCTTGAAAAGCAAGAGGCCAGGTACAAAGAGGTCTCACGCAAGTACAAAGCCCAGAAAAAGCTTCCACGTCGCAAAGAGCAGGCTGTTGAGAATGCTGACAGCAAGGTTCCAAAGGGGAGGCTACAGGGTCTGCAGCAGCAACTCCAGGCTGCAAATGACCAGCTGGAGAGCATACAACTGGAGATTAAGTTGCTGAATGATGAAAACAATGGCTTGGTAGCTGAACTGTCCGCATGTGGTTTGCAACATGAGGTATCTCAGCTGCAGAGCAAACTGCAGAGGGCTGCTGAGGAGGCGCAAGGCCAGAAGGACGCTTGGTGTGTACTCCAAGAGAAATGCAGAGGTGAATATGATGCAGCACATCGGGAGGTGGCTCAGCTTCGTGAGCAGCTTGCTCAGCAGCCAGACCAGCAACACCTTACAGACGCACTGGCTGATGCTCAGAACCAGCTGCAGCAAGCACACAACACAGCTGGAGGACTGCAGCTGCGGCTTGATGAGGAACGCCAGCAGCATGAAGCAGCAAAGCAGACTGTTGTGAGCACTCAAACAGATGCCCAGCTTGCCAAAGAAAGGGAACAAAGCAGCCATGCCCAGCTTGTGCAAGTACAACAGGCAGCTTCAGATGCACACACAGCCCACCAGGATCAAATGGCTGCAGCAAAACATGTACTGCATGAGGTTGAGCAAGCCCATTGGAGAACTCGCCGCGAGATCCAACTGCTGCAGCAGCATCAGGTTGGCTTGGAAACCAGACAGGAGGCTGTGATACAAGCGGTTGTGGCACACCATGAGGGACAGGTAGCCAGCTTGCAGCAACAGCTGGCTGACAAGGATGCTCAGCTGCAGGCTGCTCAGTCACGGGAAGCCCTTTGGCAGCAGCAGCTCGCTGACAAGGATGCTCAGCTGCAGTCTGCTCAGGCACAGCAAGCCTCCCTGCAGCAGCAGCTTGCTGACAAGGATGCTCAGCTGCAGTCTGCTCAGGCACAGCAAGCCTCCCTGCAGCAGCAGCTTGCTGACAAGGATGCTCAGCTGCAGTCTGCTCAGGCACAGCAAGCCTCCCTGCAGCAGCAGCTTGCTGACAAGGATGCTCAGCTGCAGTCTGCTCAGGCACAGCAAGCCTTGCTGCAGCAGCAGCTTGCTGACATGAACGCTAGATTGCAGGCTGCTCAGTCACAGGAAACCCTTTTGCAGCAGCAGCTTGTTGACAAGGACGCTCAATTGCAGACTACTCAGGCACAAGAAGCCTCTCTGCAGCAGCAGCTTGCTGACAGGGATGCTCAGCTGCAGGCTGCTCAGTCACAGCAAGCCTTGCTGCAGCAGCAGCTCAAGGAAGCTCACACTGGGCAAACACAGCAGTCAGCAGCTGCGCCGGACAGCTTTGCAAAGACCTGTGCTGGAAAGGGTGATAGCCTCAGGACAGCACAGGCGCGAGTCTCCTCAGCTCAGCCGCAGCTTGCTGAACTGCACGCCAGTCACGGCGCTCTGAGTGCACCGCTGCAAATGCAGAAGGCAATTGCATCTGACAGCCAGCGGCAAGCAAGTGACCATGCTGAGCATGCTGTGAACCTTCAGCAAGCAGCGGCAGCGCAAGATGACCGTCATACAGAAAGGGCACAGCGTTCACTGCTGAGATATGCAGCTTGGAAGTTGCCTTGCAGGATGCTGACTGCAGCAAGGCTGGGCTCCTGAAGAGCAAGTGCAAGGCTGACAGGGACAAGGCAGCTGTGCAGGCTGACCATGACCAGAGCAAGTGTGACCGGGCAGCCCTCTTGACCAAGCTTGAGCATGCCAGCACGGCTCAGTCATGCAAGCAGGCAACCACCCGAACAGCTATTGCAGACTCCCACGGCACTGCTCCACAGCCTGCATCAGGGCCGCATGCAGTGAACCACAAGCTTGTACCATTGAGCACTGCTGCACCTCCCATCAACCTCAACATGCCTGTTGACACTCAGCTGACCAGTGCACATGAAGTGCTTGCAAAGTCCAGCAGCAACAAGAAGATGGAGCCTGATGGCCAGCAGGGAGGAGAGGTGGTGAAAAGCCTCCAGCCTGGTCAAGCCAGCAAGCACACAACTCTCCACCCCAGCTGCCACCTCCAAGTTCCTCATCACCACTGCTCAGGGCAGAAGGCTGGCCGTGTTGGGGCCATTACCAGGCAGGCAAGCAAGGTGCTGGCCAATGTGGTCAAGCCTGAGAGGCAAACTACAGCCACAGCTGGCGGCCAGAAAGCTGCTGCTAGCAAGGCAGCCAAGGAGGCCAAACTCAGGAAGAAGTGTAGTAATCAAAGACTGGGGCAGAGCAGTGATGCTATCAAGCAGGCAGACAAGCAGGCCATCAAGAAGGTTGACAAGGGTAGAAACAAGGCATACAAGGAGGTTGTCAAGTCCAGGAACAATCAGGCTGTCACCAGTGCCAACAAGGTAGCCAAAGCTGATAGCAAGGCTGTTGAACACATTGGCCAAGCAGCCAACAAACAGCTTGTTAAGGAGAACCAACAGGAGGTTGTCACAACTGCTGACAAGGCCGCTCATGCCAAGAAAGATGTCAGTGCTAGTATTGACAACCTCAGCAAGGCTGTCAAGAAGGGCGACAAGGTGGAAGGCGCACAGCTGAGTGGCAGTAGCAGGACAGACAGCAAGAAGAAGAAGGACATCAGCAAGGTAGCAAGGCCGAAGAGAGGCAGGCCTGCAGAGATTGAGCACTCAACCACCACAGGTATGCAACATACGAGCACACAATGCAAAGTTTCTGACTGAAATGGCATTTTGTAAGTGAGGTATGCCAAGGCTCAACTCAGCTACTGCATGATGGCCAGCTACCTCCTGGTACTGTTTGTGCAAGCTCCTGTGCTTGCGCTTATTGAATGCACAAGTGCTACATGTCCACCGTTCATTGCAGCATAGCCACGTAGCAGTCAGTGCCGCAAGTGTTTGCACGGACTTAGGTGCAGCTGAGAACAGACCCACCGATGCTCTTGACTGACTCAGGATGGATTGCTTGTGTATACACAGAGTGGCACTCCCCTGTGGGATGCGCATGGACCATCTTTGATGACGAGGCATATACAGAAGGCAGTCGTGCCAAGCTGTCCTGTCATGTGTGTGTGTGGGTGTTGCAGGCAGCTTCACAAGCAAGAAGGCAAAAACAGGGCATGATGTTTCTGCAGAAGCCGCTGATATGAATATGCCTGATGACGCCACATGTTGAGTGCATGGTCACCAGTGCAGACCTAGAGTGCAGGTAGGATATCTCCAGCCTTCACTTCAGCACTGTCTGCCCCTGTAATTGTGTCAGCGGTTTGTCCTATGATGTGCTGTAGAAGTGCTTTAGTCATACATTCTGGCACACACATTTGCATGTGCGGATTTGACTTGTGCACTGCTTGAGCACACGGTAGTGTACAGAGAAAGGTGTCACGATTTTTGCTTGTGCTGGGCTGGTGCATGTTGTCAAGTTGTTTGTTATCGATAACATCAGCTCAGGACCACAGAGCCCTGCAGCATGCTGGTGCAAAGCAGCATGCACTTGATACATCATGTGATTGGACGGCAGCAGCTTGCTATAGAGGCAGTTGGCATATTGTCTGTGTGTCAGAACAGCAGTGGTCACCAAGCCATCACCTGGGAACTGTTGCAGGTGCCAGCTTGATATGCTGCATGCAGGGTGATCCACGGTTGATGGTCATGAACAACTTGAGTGATGACTGCTGTGTCTTTGCAGGTTGCACCCAAGCTGTGAATCACACCCAGCAGGCACACGACACCTGCATACTCTACGTGTGGCATTTGCTGTCATCTCCCTGTATGGCATGCCTTGCTTTTGATTTGATAGGCATGGGTTTGAGTTCTGAAGGTGCTGACATTCTGTAAATAGCAACAAATTGTGCAAGGGAGTAGAAACAGTCAACATTCACTGCAGCACCTTTAGATACGTACAAGAGAGACATTTCAATGCAACAGTCTAGAGTAGTACTCATCACGATTCAGTAGGGGCATAGGCTTCCCCACACAGCTATAGCAGGGCTCTGTTGCCAGTTTTGCTACTGTGTAACAGGCTTTGACATGCATGCACAGTGCTTCCAAGCAGAGGAGAAACAATCTGTCACATTGTTTTTGCTTGACGGTATGTTTGGATCTTGGAGCCTTGGGTAAACCACAAGCACATGTGTGTCAGAGGTGCTGGACGTAACTCACATTTGAAGCCTAAGGGTTACTCACCAACTCAATCTATAAAAGCGCCCGGGCTGGGCTCAAAAAGTATGCACTGCTTTCTGTGATTGAACTTCTGTGGCTGGTGTGGTTTTTGTGAGCCAACGACTTGCACTATGATTGGTCACGAGGTGCTGAGAGGCTGGCATGCAATGGCATGACGACAACATGTGATATTCAGGTGCACGTGGTGCTGACAAGGCGCACATGTAGATGATGCTGGAGGCACGATTGCAGCATGCATGCGTGCAGCAGTAATCTGAGCTACTTGGTGTGTGCGTACACGGCTCAAGGCTCAGCACTTGCACCTCTCTGTCATGGGCTGCAGTTAAAAGGGTGGACCCTATTGACCAAACTCACTCTCAATGCCTGCATGGCTGCTATTCATCTCAAACGGAACCCCTCAGTCACTACACCTGATCCTAGGCTGACATGCTCACACTCACAATGCACTTCATCAATGCACTTCAGTTGATAGGCAGCTCTTTCCACTCAGACCCTGGCTTCTTGTGCTACATTCTTGGCTGCAGCAGGCTTTGGCTCTGGCCTGTCTAGCTTCTCTAGATGAGCCTGTTTGAAAAGCTCATCCAGGACCTCTGACAACGTAGGGTGCGCGTGTACATTGAACTTGATGTCCTGCACACAACAATCCCTGCTTAGCCAAACAATCATATAACCTTTCAAAGCTCTGGCCTGGCTTAGCCGTTGCAGCAGCAATGAGCAATTGTGCATGCATGCAGCTACACCATGCAGCAGTGAGTGGCTCAGCAAAGCACATGCCACAAGCAGCACCAGCTGACATTGCAAAAGCACATGCCAGCTGCAAGCAAGGCACATTCAAACACTTGCATGGAAGACCAGGCACCTGACGAGTAGCTGGACCTCTCCTGGAGACACTTTGCATGGTACTTGTGAACATCAGTATGCTGATAAGCATGACAATGCAGCAATACATGTCCTGGTTCACCTGTACTCGCTGGCCTGTCGCAATCGCATTTGAGGCCTCGTGTATGAGGTCAGCTGCATGTAGACCAAAGATGTGCACCCCCAAGATATCCCCTGTGTCTTTCCGGTAGATCATCTTTGCCATGCCATCTGACTCTTTCTCAGCCAATGCCTGCACAGTGCAACCGCCTCACTTATACAGACACTTCCCTGTCAAGTACACAGCTTGAGCATGATGCATTTGGCCCTGGTGACTCAAGAAGCTGAGTGAGGTCACTCTAAGGCTGCCATGGTGTACCCTCATGCCAAGTCTCGACTGGCGTCCAACATGTATGAGCTAAGCACACGTTCTACTGATGGCGTGCCCAAACCGGATCCTAGTCCCTAATCAGGCAGTCGTTGGCTGTACTTGATTGACATGTTGGTCCCAAGAATCTCAGATTGGTCGTTTCGCTTTTGCAAGTACTCTGAAGACAGTGCAAGTCCTTCTTTGCATGTCATTGCAGACAGCAGCAGCTGCCATGTTGCTGATGCAGACTTGCATCACACCTTGTAGCTACAGGCAGGCACGGAGTATCAGATAGCATGTCATTAGCTCCATCACAGCTGACCAGTCAGGACTCATCAGCAGGGACTGGTGTCACAAAGGACCCACCTTTGAGTTGGCTTTGAAGGAGGTCTTCGTCACCGCCAGCTTGTCAGCATAGCCATTCTTTTGGGCGGTTTCACGAGCAGCCTCTTCTGTTGCTCCCACAAAACTCACCTACTCACACATGCGACACACTGATGCCTTACTCATGCATGTGCATGTGCTTGCATCTCATGCTACCATTTCATGGGCATTGCTTATAAGCCTATACATGCCCGCCACAATTTGTCACAATCAGGGCCAGATGGTCCTTCGCAGGCCCCTCTAGATTATGTGGCAGCAAGTTCAAGCAATAGAGAGCCCTGCAAGAACGGTATTGCTCTGCCCAACTCATAGCTGCATAGCACGGGTGTAGCCAAGAACCCTGTTCAGGAGCAATGTGTGATGCAGCGTTGAGGGAACATCCTTCACAGCAGTATTAAGACCACGCCCTGCATTGAGTTTGGAGTAATCGCTTGATTAGGTGCATCTGGTCAGTTTCATGCAATCAAGCTTTGGTTGTCTAGATCAGACCAATGTTGCATAATGGATGTATTGCCAGTCGCAGCCTAATCATGTTATTAAACCTTAACGACTGATGCATGGCAGCTTGATTTACATATGGCATTCACTTTCAGGCCTGCTGGCAAAAGCTGCTTTCTCGTATGCAGCTTTTGCCAGCAGGTCTGAAAGCGAACAAAATATGTGAACCAAGTTGCCATGCATCAGTCGTTAAGGCTTGAACAACATGATTAGGCTGCGACTGGCAATGCATGTATTATATGAGGTATGCAACTTTTGCCAGCCACTGCTGCATGTTTACACACAGCACACACATGCTAAAGCAGCAAGACAGCAAGAGTAACATGGGCAACGCCATGACTCAGGCAGCAGACTGCAACACACCAGACACAAGCTGAGGCACTACACGGTGGGTACGACTCCATCCTGGCATGGAACAAGTCACACTGCTGCAACAGAGCATTGTCAGCAGAGTGATTGTGACATTGTGTGTACAGCTTGGTTTGCTAAGCACTGTGATAGTCACTTGACACACTTTGTATCATGCACAGAAGTGCGCCTGGCTGACAACAAGCGGGTGATTGCGATAGGTCTGAAAGGGCACTAACCTCAGGATGGGTAAAGCAGGCAGCTGGGACGCTGTTGTGGTCCAGCACATGCTCCCGCCCACACATGTTCTCCACAGCACTGATGCCCTGAGCGCTGGCTGCATGTGCTAGCATGTATTTGCCTGCAAACCAAACCCCATGTCACTACTCCCTCCTTCATGTCCTCAAGTAGTGTGAGGGATTAGTAAACTGCGCAGTGAATCGTCATACGGGCAGGGCAGGGCAGGCCGGGGAGGGCAGGGCAGGAAGGGCAGGGCAGGAAGGGCAGGGCAGGAAGGGCAGGGCAAGGCTGTTGGGCATGCCAGAATGAAGACAAAGATGGAGCAGCAAGCTAGAATGACAGCATCACAAGGTACGCATCACTGCAATAGAATGGTCTGGTGTTGCAAGCCTAACCAACACGGCATGCAAAGTCACAGTTTCATGCTGACCTGCCAGTTTCCGCCACACAGAGTTTGAACCAGCTGAACACAGTAACACAGCTTGAAGCCTCACCATTGGCATCTCCTATGCAATAGAGGTGAGGCACCACTTTGCCCTTGGCATCTAGCACTTGCATCTTGTCATTCACAGGCACAAAGCCTCGCCTGTCAGTCTCAACACCCACTGCACCCAGGTTCAAGCCCTGCATAGCACATATGTCCCCTTCAACCAAATCCTGCACTCACTTATGCAAAATCACCACAACAACAAAGCAATGCACAAGCTACATTGCTGTCAAGTTCCACTTAAATTTATGACTGATGGGCTTTGTGACTTCACACAAATAGCGTTTTTTAGCAGTGCAAGACAAGATGCTGAAGGTGGGTAGCGCACATAGCCCTCGAAGCATTGCCTATTTCACCCTCTGCATAATGACATTTTACAGAGCTGCACCAACTTCCGCATGCATCAATGCTCAACATAATGGACGCACACATGCGCATCGATCTGTATATACCATTGCACACTTGCAAGACTTAAATAACATGTCCAGATCATGCTCATGTGCTCACGGCTGAGCTTATAGCTGAGACGAGTGCAGAACGCAAGAGTACTGCAGGAGTTGACACGTGCAGAATGATGGAGCAGCCATAAGGAAGATTGGCTCATATAGTGTTCTGTCCAGACTGGCGCAGTGACTTTGAATGCCACTGGCGCTTACATGTGTGTAGGGGGCTCTGCCAGTGGCAACCAGGCAGGCATCCACCTCCAGCTCCTCCACCTTCTCCTTCGTCTTCACATCTGTCAACTCAATCACCACTGGCTTGCTGCCTGGCACCCCTACACAGCATTGGGTGGCTTTGCATACCAGCTTCATTGAAAAAATATGTTATAGCAAGTCCGCAATATGACTGCCTCAGTTCTCGTGGATTTCATCATTGTAACAAGCTGTTGCGCTTGCAAGCAGTGTTGACAGTACCTTGCACGCATTGGTCCTCAGATTGCTGGTCAGGATTTGAGTTTGGTATGATGTGGGTCCTTACACTGAGCAGTCACTGTATGTGCTGGTCATGTGCTACAATTTGCGGCCTGTAACTTGATACTTAGCATCAATTTTCACCATGCAGACATGCGCCATCAGTGGTAAGGCGTCTTGTTTTTACGCCCTTACCAAACGTAACAAGGCTTGGTAAGTATAGCTACCAAGCATAGCTTCAGCTTCCTTTATTGTCAGCAATAGCAAGTGACACAGCATCTTGCAAGCACAAGATATAGCACAATGAGCCACATGCTGCATGTAGACAACAGCCTGGATTCATCATAAACACACGTGTCATCACGGTGCTGTGCCACAGTCAGGGCCTATCGGGTGCCTTTCAATTGGGGTGCAAGTGAGGCTGTGCTGTGCTGTGCTGTGCTGTGCTGTGCTGTGCTGTGCTGTGCTGTGCTGTGCTGTGCTGTGCCATGTTTTGGTGTGCCATGTTTTGCCATGCTGTGCCACACTGGTGCACTCAACAACCTGGCCAAGAGTTACACATGTCCATATGGTGACATGTGGCGGCTTGCATGCTGAGTGCTTGTGCAATGTATGTGCATCACACCTGGAGTGACTTTGGTGGCAAGGACGCCGGTGTGCCAGTCGATGGATCGAGGGTTGACCAGCACCCGCTGCGCTAGCTTGGCAATCTCCCCATCAAAGCCTGGCATCAGCTTTGGCAAAGCCTGCAGCAGCAATGTAGCACATGCTGAACCACCGCAAACTGACATGGCAATGATGCTGCTCTCAACAGTCATGCTTGAACATTGTGACTGTTGAGGGCAGCATCATGCAGCAACTCCCCAAGTCTAAAAGGGGCGAGAACATGCTGATTTTGTGATGCGGCGGTACAATTGTCAAGACACCCAACTACAGTGACCTCAGGTCACAGTGACTGCCTCTGTTACTGGGACTACAATCGCTTAGTTTACTGCAACAATCAGCGTTCCTGTCTCAACATGTGAATATGATGTCCAGGCCTTCAGTTAGCGTAGCTCAAGATCACTACGAAGAGGGTCAAAGTCACCAGACTTGAGTGTACATGCCTTGCATCACAAGATCATGTAATGAACACATTCCTGAAAGCGAGTATGCTGTGGGGTCCTGCATGGCACATGACAGGGACCCCTACATGTTACTGTCATGACTGATGGACTCATGGCTGCAATTAAGTCAATCAGAGTAGCAGGCAGCATTACCTCAATGAAGGTGACTTCTGATCCAAGAGCTGTGTACACGTCAGAAAACTCAAGCCCAATGTAGCCGCTGCCAATGATGGCTATCCAGTTTGGAATCCAGTCTAGCTTCAGAGCATGATCAGATGTGAAGACCTGCAGGTATGCAAGTGCACATGACTAAGCTTTTGCAAACTATTGGGCATGCACATGGCTTGCCAGATCAGGTGAGGTCGCTTGTGGCGGCCTCGTGTGACATACACAACACCATTTGCAGTATTGTCATCCAACCACACACAGCATGAGTGCCACAATACATTGGCTGTTCTTGCAGATTCCTGTGCAGTCTTTGTGCCAAATTGTGAGAGACAGTTATCACAGTCTAGGGGTGTTGCAATGCCGAGCTGGTGGCTGGCACTGAGAGAAGAGGTGCTTGTGCCAAAAAACACGCTGCTACGAAGCATGTGATGCACGATGCACAACTCATGTCAAGCACACCATAAACAAAAGAAGCGGCAATGCTGAAAGGATCATGTACCAACACAGTTGGTCCTGCTATGAAGGACCGCGACAACTGCTGACTGTGCACACGCAACACTAGTAGTGCACAGACATGTGCACAATTTTGCTTGATGCAGTAGACTGGCGAAGGGCAGGTACTGACTGTTTTGCCATCAATGGGGATGCCGGGGGGTACGAAGGGCACTGAGCCTGTAGCTAGCATGATGTCCTTAGCTGTTGCCTCTCCCCCGACATCTACCCGGCCTGGCAGGTTGTACTTGACTGTGTTTGGCCCTGTTAGTTTGGCTTGGCCAATTAGGATGTCCTGCAGCAGGACATGGGGGACCAAGTCAGCAGCAAGGAATATGCACAAGACTGATAGAGTCTGCAAGTCATTCTGGACGCTTGTTTGCACTGGATGAGGTCTACTTCTTGCTGAGCCCCCGTTCATGTGTGATACAGGTTTGGTCAACTGAAGTGGTAAGTCCACTGCAACTTCAGCCACTCGCTGCCCCAGTGCAAGGGCCTCACAGCATACAGCTGCACATGACATGCAGCTGAGCACAATTGTTTGGGACACAGAGCTGGCATGAAGATAATGAATACAGCAACAGAACAGCAGTATGTTTTGAAGTGTTGAGAGCATACCACTCCCAAGGCTTCCAGTGACCGTTTGAGGTTGCCCTGTACATTTGCTGCAAGCTGATTAGCATGATCAGCAATGGGCTGGCGCTCAAAGGTGACATTGTCCACCTGCATAGCATATCTTCAAATGACTGAATGCACTTGAAGCATGCCATATACCATGGGAGTTGAAACGTGTGCAACTCAAACATGGGTTGTGTTAGCATGTGGCTTGTCATGCTGCCGACAAGTGCAGAAAAGGTGCATGTTGTAGTGAGCCGAGATATGAGTGTTTGACACTCACGCAGATCTTAGAGACAATGAGGACCGCACCGTGATACCAATGCTTTTCAGGTGATGAGCGTTCTTCATATCCCTGACTCTGCCAGATGCTGCCAGCAGAGCTTTGGATGGCACACAGCCACGATTGACGCATGTGCCACCAATGTCATGCCCTTCAATCACAGCAACTTTGAGACCCTGCAAACACACAGCATCATGAGCAAGACTAGCAGCAACCTGACTGGCACCATGAAAGGCTTGCTGGTTGTGTTGCACTTGGTGCTGCATACTGCTTAGCAGCACAGAGTCTCACGCTTTCTACTGCGTGAAGAGCTGCGCCATGGCCTCCGACACCAGCTCCCACAATGATGAGGTCGTAGTCATACTTTTGCGCGGCCTGCGCTCGCGTGGCAGCGCAAGCACGTTGCCGTGGTGTGGGTCTGCCTCTGCGAGATAAACGTGTCTTACGATACTCGCTGTTACTGAGTGCAATGACGTTAGTGCACCGGGTCACGCGCACTTGAAGTCACACGTCAAGCACCTACTGATGCGCAGGAGTTCGAACACAGGTAGTATCTGCACTTGGTGACCTTGATCAGCGTCGACATGTTTGTCAGTGCAAAAAAGTCAAGAGGGAGCGCTACCTGCTTGTGAGCAATGACAAACTGCCGCATTGCTGCAAGCTTGACAACGACGCGGCGTGAGGACCCCGCCTTGGCTGTCGGTGATGACAGGTTCCGTGACCTTTTACGGTCACAAGTCTCAGTAGCGGCAGTCTAGGTTCTGAAGGGACAAGCACAGGGCACTTGTTAGCCGCGTGCTTGGCCAACATTTTTCAGCGTCGTGTAGCTGGTCACAGCAGCGCGGAGAACGGCACGCCCCGACAGCTCGATCTGCAGGGACTGGCTTAGCGGTTTTGGGCGAAACGCTGGGTAGATGCGAAACAGTGAACGGTGCTCACGGACTTCGGCCAACACTGGCAAGGTACAGCACATACTACCTGAACATGCACCCATGTTGCCTGCTTTGCGTACGTGCTCTAGCTTCAGTGGAGATTGCACGTTCACAGTGCTTGTAACATCGACAGTCTAGATCTACACACTTGCTGATCATCACAATGACACCCAATTGACTGGCATGTCCGCATATTCGACATCACCTGAGGAGCAGCAAAGCAGCAGAACTCAACTTGTAAGTCAGCTTATGATAACTTTATGTACAAGGCAAGCGCTGGTGCAAATGCACACCAATTAGGTCTTAGCAAGTGTCACAAATCCTGGCAATGCAACAGGGCAAATTGCGCAAGAATGTAAAGCTTGTCAGTGTCATGTTGGAAGCTGAAAGAGGCTTGGATCTAGGGTGTGTGTTGCTCCACACACCATCTGGTCTGCAAGCTGCACAAATGTTGTTGTTGACGACACAAGGTCTTCTCAAGCTCCCTGGCCAAGCAGGACGTGTACTGTGCAGCTTGCGCATGATACAGCATAGCGCTGCGCTGAGAAAGCTGCAAGAGGCTGGCAGCTGCTGTGCCTAACTTGTGATGTACTTGTGGCACAGCAAGTTCTTGCCAGCTGTAGGTGCTAGCAAAGTGTATTGCTTCAAGTATGCTCTGACACACCACAAGCAGAAGTTCCTTGTCCCAGCACGCTTTATGCTCCTGAGTCATGACGCTGGGCACATATGGCTCTGCTACCCATCCAGCAGGTGGGGGTATCAGCAAATAGCTTGATATGCCTGAGACCTGGCTGAATCCCACCTGACAAGTTTCTGACTCAGGTATATGTGTACTTTCGTTTTGGCATAGGTCTGTGAGAACTGAGGTATGGACCTGGCTTCAAGGGGTCAGCGCCTGGTATCAGGACTGTGAAATGTGCTGTAGTGTTGGGTTGTGGCAGGGATACTTTGCCATCGGTGGCAGCTATGCCTACAGGCAAGCCTTGTCAGTCCGACCAGAGGCCGTGCAGTAGCCAAAGCAACGCACAGCTTCAGCAGAATTTGTACCTGCTGGCTTGCTGGTCCCCACACGACGCTCCTGTAACTCGTCCAAAGCTGTTATAGCAAGATTCAGGTTTCTATGGACGTCTGGTGTGATATTGTTGTCCTGAAACCACGCCAGACAAGCCTGATTCGCTTGTGAACAATTATGCACAACAAAAGGCGGAACGCTGATCAACCTGTTGCAAGAAAGACCTGACGGAAGAGCTAGCAAAGCCGGGTGAGCAGGGCTCACTCTTCAGCACGCTGGCTCTGCAGTGCCTCACGTCAAGCATTGGAGACGTGGTAGCCCCAATCGTCGATAGAGGAGCAACCCTTGACAGTCGCAGTGCCGACTTGGTGCGGCTTTTGAACTGCTCTCCCTACTGTGTAATGGTGTGAGGTTGACAGTTTGACCATGTTAACCAGCAATCATGCCTTTTGTCTGGGTCGGCAGCTAGCAGATGCAGCGCCTACACTGTTAACAATTTCACCAAACAGCAATGCCATACACGATTACACTGATGTTCATCTGTCTGTCCACATGCTCTGTTGATTGCCAGAGCTACCACTCTCACACCATGTTTTCAGAAACCCAGCTTACCATTGTCAGCAAGCCACTTGCTGGTAGCACTAGGGCCATTGTACATTCAATCGTGCTGAGTACATTTCTCGACACTAGTCCCGTACCCACCAGGTGCAGGATGTGTTCATTTCTGCCAGCACTGTCAATATTGTGCTAGGTAGTCTATTGGACTTGTTGCAAGGCTCAACTCATCCAGATCCCCGCTGAAACTTACCACCTCCTTGCTCCATAAAAGGCCACCAATTATGCTTGTCTTCAAGATAGATGGCGCCCTCATCAAGTACTGGAGGTCCTTGCAGCTCTACCTTGTCCTTGCCAGCCTGCAGCACATTGTGGCATAAGCTTGCACAGCAACACTGGGTTTGGAGTCATATGTTGACATGCGTTCACCTGCCTAACTTGCAACAGCTTGCTAGCAGTCCGATCCCACCAACACAAACTGTCGAGCAAGAGCACCCTCTGACCATCACGTAAAGATCTAGCGAGTCACACAACATGCATGCAGTACGTGGGGTCCTGTTAGCCATGACCTCTGCCATGCAAGATCAGATGCAAGAAGTTAACACTATGGCAGCTTTCCACAACATGCTCAAAGACACAGCAGAAGCATCCTTACTGTGTAGACCTTGACAGTGTCAGGAGGCAATGGCACTTGGCGGTCATCTGGGAACCCTACTATGCTGCTTGGCATGCCACTGTCCTTCCTGCCCTGCCGATCCCGTTGCACCTCATAGTGCGCTTGTAGTTTTTCGATTGGAATGCCTCCTATCTCCTTAACTTTGATTGTCCGAAGATCAGCTACATTGCCAAGCAGCATGGACTGCTGCGCACCATTGGTGTCTGTGTACATATTGAACAAATCCCCCTTATTGCTCACCTGCAGCAGCCACGGACAGTTTGCTTTGTCTTGCACCGAGCTTATTACAGCATTTTGAGGGCCAAGATGCTGGCTGGAAGTCCATTGCAATGCCTTCAATTGATGATGCAGGACATTGCAGCTAAACGGCCATCTGCATGCATGTTTGTCAATTGAGAAGGACATGCAGGTATAAGTCAGACAAAGTGTTCTGGAAACATGTCTGTGTTGTAGCTGATTGTCTTGCCTTCATCCCCAACTGTGTGAGATGCCCCTGATGACCATTGCCATGTGCGGCCACAACTCGTGAGCCTGGCTCAGGTGGGCTGTTCGTATTTAGTGATGTACTGTTGCAGCTGTATACAAAGCTGGGTATTTTCCGTTTTGACCCTTCCACTTTGCCATCATAGCATAGAAGCTGAATAGCATGCCCACTGACTGCCACAGCCAATGCAACATGATGACATACCATGTAGAACCCAAGTTTCTGGTCCCCTGTGTCATAATATAGGTTGCCAGCTGGGTCCACCATCATGATGTTTCCAGTTGCTTTGTCCGTGCCGATGGCCACTTGATTTCCTTTGCCTGTCTTGAGGTAGCGCACGCCATACTTATCATGATATATTGCAGGGTCTAAGCCTACAAATATAAGACAAGCAAGCTTACTTGCGCATCTTGTTGGTCACCCACAAGATGGGGCTACATGCAAGGTCAGCACCCGTCCAGCATCACAGGGCAGAGAGGCATAACAGAACGCGAATACTTGGGCCCATTGAAATGCTCATTGGCATAGTTGAGATGCTCTTACTTTTGCGAGCACCATAAGTGAGAATGGTCCCGCCAGCTATAAGCGCAAAGATAGTCCTGCGGGAAGGGCCTTCCTGCTCCTGCATCACCAAGCACATGCATCACAAATCATCCTCTGTATGACATAGGACACACAGGTGTAGCCTTGACTGAGAACAGCATTTATGCACAAGCAGTGCTATATGCCCTCGTTAGCTGTACAGATGTATTGCTTGGAATGCAAACGACACAACTCTGAGACATCTGCAAGTTCTCTTTCATGACCCAACAGCTGCTCATGACGCTGTTGCGTGCTTCATCATTCATGTGACAGTCGCTGTGAGCATTACAGTGGCTTCCAGGTAGCAAGCAATTTGACCTTTGAAGGTGGTGGAGGAGGAGGTGGGGGTGGCGGCACTCGCACAGGTGGTGCAGACGGTGCTCTGCTTTCACGCTGAGTTTCTGGTTTGTACTCACACCTGCAGGAAACTTGAGCAAGCTTGAGCACGCTGAGCTCGTCTGTTCTATTGACCGGAAACGGTGCAGGAGCGTACCGGATTTGCGCTGCGCCTCTGCGCCTGGCGGAAACCACTGCGAACTTGCGCAGGGGTTTCCTGGTCTGTGGACACGCAACACGAGAAACAGAGCTGTCTGGTGTGTGCAGCAGGCCTAGCTGCATATGTCCTTGGCTTTGTGGGAAAGTCAGGGCTGATCACGTTGTGGCCTAAGCGATGTTGCGACACCTGTTCTCAAACTCACCATATGCGCAGGTTGCGGTCACGGAAGTCGCTGCTTTGTCCCGGAGATATCGAACAGGAGCTGCCGGATTTCGTGACTCATTGGAAGCATGACTTTCGAAGCTTTGACCCGAAACCTTCCGAGCATGCAATCTGGGCAAGGAGCTGGCTCACACGCTCATTGCACTCTCAGATACATGGAGAATGTAGACTATGAAAACGTCTGCGCCACTGAAAACGGCGTCGCGCATTGAAATCGCCTGAGCATACCATGCTGGCTCGCGCCGTGCGCACAACTAGCTGCCAACGGCAGCCGTTCCAGCCATGGGCTTGCTTGGCCATTCAGCAGGTTGATTTGAACATGTGACTTGCCAAGTCTGCGGTGCTAAGTGAAAGTCAGGGTCACTTGATATTCCTTCGTGTTTGTGTAGCTGAGCGCACTGGTGGTAGCAGAGCATAAGAACCAGAGGTTGTCACCAAGCACGCTGCATGCTGTGACTGCTGCTGCCGCACTGAACACGGGAGATGTGACAATGCTAGTAGCTGGCGCATCAACAGATGCATTGTCTGAGGCAGCCAAGAATGTGGCTGGCATCAATAAGGTTTTGATAGCTCAGCACCAGGCCTTTGAGCACTACCTGGCAGAGCCTTGGTCTGCACTGCTGGCATCTCTACAGGCAAAGTCAGCTTCAAGCAGACTTCGGCTGCCTCCTGTTGCCTGCATGCTGTGCATCTGCTCAGCATGCTGATGCTACATAATTTCTGCCATTGCTTTAGAAACAGATGAAGTTGCAACATGGCATGCTTGCAGGGAGCAGTATTCACATATATTAATGCCTTCAAGCACATTTGGCAGGAACATACTGCCCCGTGCTGCAGCTTTGCTGGACTGTCAGCCTGTGAGTGATGTCACTGAAGTGCTTGATTCAAACACGTATATCAGGCAAGGCCCCCTACTCTGCTACTGCAGCCTGCAGCGGTGCAACAATGCTGTGTATGTGCCAAACAAGCTGTTTGGCATGCACACAATGACCAGCTGCAACTGCAATTGCACCTGCGTCACCCTTGCGGCTCGCACACACTTCCATTTGCAGCTAGCTTGATGACATGCCTGCAATTCTCATCTATGCCACAATGCCAATGCGTGCTGCAATTAGTTGCTGCCCATTGTAGGCCAATATATGCTGGCAACGCACTTGAAACAGTGCAATGCTCAGCAGACGCTGTCCAGATGCTCACAGTACGCACAACTGCCTTCGAGCAGGCAGGAGGCAGCACTGGCAGCTCTGTGCCACTCAAATCAGTGCCAGACGATGTGCTCACAGCAGTCCAGGTACGGTCTGTCCGCTGTACAGAACTGCACCAGTTATACTGGCTCCCTGTCTTGCCAATGTCAAGCTCATCACACTATGTAATTTCACGGTCTAACAGCTGTGACAGTTGGGCATGAATCAAGTGCTGGGCACTAAGGGCCTGCTGCTGGTCAGCCTGTTCCTTTGCATGTAGGACTGCTCTATTGATGTGCAATGGCAAGAGGAGGTGGCTCAGAAGAGTGATCGCCCAGAGCTGGCAGCAGCAAAAATAGTCATCTCTGGTAACAAGCTTTGCCGATTGGCCATGACTTGCGCTATGCATGTGCCCAGTTGCTGCTTGGCCCCTCTCAGTGCCCTCTTTTGTGCTTATAAGGACAGCAAGCAGCAGTCAACTCGACATCAATGGTCACAGCTTTTGACTGTTGACAGATGTTGGCATTGTGAACACAGCATTGTGGCTGAGACGCAGAACAGTGCAGTGCCACAGTGTCTGTAAGTGCACTGTGGCGGAGCTCAGACTGCTGACAGCTGTTTGGCAGGTGGACGAGCATTGAAGACAAAAGAAAACTTCCAGCTTCTGGAGAGGCTGGCTGATCTAGTGGGAGGCGCTGTGGGGGCCTCTCGTGCTGCTGTAGATGCAGGCCTCTGCCCAAATGATATGCAGGTGAGTTCCATGTGCTTCAACACCAAATTGCAGCATGCTTCCGGCTACGCAGTTGATGTGCACACAATAGTGCACACTCAGCTGCTGTTCGTATCTCACACCAGCTGTGTGTGCTCACGTACTTCACTACTATGCAGCTACTATGACAGATGAAGTATGGGTGTCACACTCCACCAAGCAATTGTGGGTAGCGTCGTGGCCAGGCAGTGTAGTCTTGGGGTCTTATCAGTCTGTATGTTTGTCTGAGGAGCATAAGTACGATTTCTTGACATCCCATTGCAACATGAAATATGCAAGAGCAATCCCTAGCAGGCACCTGCAATCAGCACAGAACAATTTGGCATTGAAGGTGACAACTTGGCACCGCTGGCGGTTTGTAGGTAGGGCAGACTGGCAAGATTGTTGCCCCACAGTTATACATTGCCTTAGGAATCTCAGGTGCTATCCAGCATGTCGCTGGCATGAAGGACTCCAAGTGCATTGTCGCAATCAATTCTGACCCAGATGCCCCTATTTTCCAGGTACGTATATGCTGCATTTACAATCAGATAGTGCTTGCTGACTAAGCATACTGCATGAAGTTGTATACACAGACATGCATGAGACATACACATGCACAAGACAAATGAATGGGTATTGTAACATTTGCCTGCATATGTGTGGCACATTTGCTTTCTGTCCTGAGTGGTAGTGCTGACTCCTACCCTTGTTCTGCTTGGAGTGCAAATGTACAGTCCAGCCAAGCAGGCACTTGAGCAGAATTGTGTCACCTGTACGTGTTGCAGTTGGCTGACTACGGTTTGGTGGGGGACCTGTTCAAGGTGTTGCCGGAATTGGAAAAGGAGTTTGGGCAGTTGAAGGCATAAACTGATGATGTGATCTACATACAAAAGCAAAGCCTTATGATGGCTGTGACAGAGCAGAGACGGACATGTCCGCGCTGTGTCTGAGATATATACGTTGTGATATGCTGTGCTGTGATAGAAAATAGGGTCGAGGGTTACAAGGTAGCCTAAATTACGAGCTACCAAGAAGCCAGCAAGACAGATCGCTCCGACACACAATACAGTCATAGATCACGAGCCACTTGACTTGGCAGCGAAGCAAGTTTGATTTTGTGAAGTTTGGCAAGTCACGATGAAATATACAAGTCAATCGACATTCGGGCAGAGCATCACGCCGGAGTACGAGCAGGTGAGGCATTTGAAATACAGCACCATAGGCGAGATCTGCAGCAGTATAATCAGAACCCTGACCGTTACAGTGCGAACTTGCAGGCGCCTGATCGGGAAACTTACTCTGAACGCATTCACAGTCGCGATCAGCAGGTATCATGCGTGCTTTGGTGGTTCAGGGCGCTCGAAACGGCTCACCCTATCGGCATGTGCTCGACTTGAGTTTTGCATCCCTATCCAACTGAAGATTGCCTCGTCTGCAGGGTTCACGTCTCAACCCAGACTTGTCTTCAGACATGGACAACCGGCGACATGGAGCGCGTGACGGCACCGAGCAGCAGGTAGGGCAGCAAGCAAGCTTATGTCTGTACAGCACATGTTGGCCCAACAATAAAGTGCTGCTCTCATGTGTCTCTCATGTGTCTTGACTTTGACCGCAGCAAGAGGAAGGAACTTCTTTGCCGTCAATCATCACGCGTGCTCAGAACAGCAACTACTCAGCAGAGCAGTATCCCAGCCAAACGCGGGTGTACACCTCAGAAAGCCCCAGTGCCAAGTGGTCTTCCTCTTCCCCTGCAGCCAGCTGGGGAAACAGTCAGACACACACTCACAGCCAGCCATGGTCTGGCAGCCCTTCTCGGTCAACAGATCAAGGTTTTCTGGACAAGGCCAAAGAATATCTGCCTGGCACAGGAGCTCCAGCTGGCACAGCCACATCAGCTGGATATGGTACAGGTATATCACCTGGCTACGGCACAAGCACATCAACTGGCTACGGCACAGGATCACCAGCAGCCCACAACAGCTCACAACCTGGCATCATTGACAAGGTTATGGAGTACCTGCCTGGGACTGGTTCAGCAACATCTGGCACTGGCGCATCAGCTGGATATGGCACAGGCACATCATCTGGCTATGGCACAGGGTCAGCAACAGCTTATGACAGCTCACAGCCTGGCATCATCGACAAGGTGAAGGAGTACCTGCCTGGTACAGGCACTTCCGCAACTGGTACAGATGCATCAACTGGCTATGGCACAGCGGCATCAGCAAGATTTGGCACAGGCCCCTCATCTGGCCATGGCACAGGGTCAGCAACAGCTCATGACAGCTCACAGCCTGGCATCATTGATAAGGTGAAGGAGTACCTGCCTGGTACAGGCACCTCCACAGCTGGCACATACTCATCATCCGGCTATGATGGTGCCCAGCCAACTCTGCTTGACAAGGCTAAGGAGTACCTACCCGGCGGCAGCAGCACCAGATCAGCAGGATCTTGGCAGGGCAGTGAGCGGTCCGGTGGTCAGCAGGGCTCCACATATGAGGTACGACTTGTGTCCAGTGTATGCTGTTTGTGTTGCCCTTCTCAATGCTTCAGCTTACTGTGCCATGTGTAGCACATCTGCTGCATTGTGAGGACCTCAGCAGTGGCCGCGCCTCACTGAACGTATAACAGGCACTCGGATCCTGCGTTTTGACAGCAGTGTAGTATGCCTCCAATGGCAATTGCATGAGTGTTTTCACAGCAGCAAGCTATTCTTGTTGCTACAGCATCTGGAATGACACATCCCAAGGCTCTTGTATATTGCTTCATTTGCTGATCTTCCAAGTCTCATCCTTGCAGGGTACCCAACAGGGAGGCACATACAGCATGTCTGGCGCAGGCCCTGACTTTAACAGGGGCGCAGCCACCCGGTTCAGCTCAGAGCGCCCCTGGGGCCTCGCCAGCAACAGCAGCCCGTCCTACAGATCCACCCAGGAGCAGCAAACAAGCAGCCAGTCTAATGCTAGCCTTGCAGGCCAGCCTGCCTCTGAGTTCAGACAAGACACAGGCAGCATCGGGCGCAGGTCTATTGGATCAGAGCATGACTCTTTGGTAGGCAGTGGCAGTCGCTTTGGCCAGCGTGACTCCCCAGTCAGCCTCACTTCGCACTCCACCTTCAGCTCCACTCGACCTGGCAGCAACTATGGCCAGGACCGCTCTTACCAACCTAGCAGCACCTACGCTCAGGATGGTACCAACCATTCTAGCAGCACCTATGCCCATGAAGGCGCCAATCAGTCTACCAACAACTTTGGGAATGACAGTGGGAACAGGCTAGGCGGCATCCATGGCAATGGTAATGCCAATCAGTACACCAACATTTCTGGCAATGACAGTGGGAACAGGCTAGGCGGCAACTTTGGCAATGATGGTGGCATCAGGCTAGGCAGCAACCGCGGCGATGAGAGCTCATACCGTCCAAGCAATATGCACGGCAATGAGGGGTACAGCCACTCCCCAAGCAGCAACTATGGGTACAGCGCTGGCAACCAAGCAGGCAGCAACTATGGCGGTGACAGCGGCTATCAGCAGGGCAGTGACTACGGCAACACCAATGTCAACCGGCCAAGCAGCAACTATGGCAGTGACAACGTCAACCGGCCTAGCAGCAACTATGGCAGGGACCATGTCAATCGCGCAGATGCCAACAGCGACTATGTGAGCGAGCATGTCCATCGCCCAAGCAGCAACTATGGCCGAGACAATGTCAGTCATGCAAGCAACAACTATGGCAATGACAATGCTCAGCAAGGCAATGGCTACATGGGCACCGCCTTACATCAGCACAGCAACCAGCACGGTAATGATGACTACCGCAGCCAGCAGGGCTATGCCTCAGAGTCCAATGCAGCAATGCCTTCATTTGGCATACCACCTCCTTTCCATCCTCCTTCATACACTACAGAGGAAACAACCAGGTAGCTGCTCATGCACTGTTCTTGCTGCGCTTGGCTTACATACAATGTTTGCGGCGTCAAGGTCTTAGGTGCAACAAAGGCCTGCACTCTGCTTCAACCATTCGTCTGTTTGCCTTGTTCAGTAAGCTGTGTTGGGCATTGCTGCATGCATGTGCTTGGTCACCATGTGTGAACAGCAGCATCCATGCCTCATGCAAGCGCATCCTGGCCATGCATGCACGCTGTTTGCCAACTCGCTCACTGCTCACCAGGTACGAGCCCATCATCGCCCGGGACAGGCAGGATTACTACAACAGGGGCAGCCCCAACGTGCTGGCTACCAGTGACAGCGTGCATGCCAAGGATGCTCTTGCACCCCTGACTGGAGTCACAGACAGACAGGGTCATTACAACCGGGATGACAGCGACAATGTGCACGCTAAGGATGCATTGGCACCCTTGACACAAGTGCCTGCTGGTGACCAAGGGCACACTGACCCGGTCCATGCACAGCAAGCTCTGGCGCCTCTGACAGAAGTTCCTGCGGAGGGCAAGGGCATTGTTGAGACTGTGATGGACTACCTGCCAGGCCATGGCCATGCTGCTCAAGAGGTACGTATCACATCTTACCGCGGGGTCTCGTGACTGGTACATCGCTTTTGCACCAGGCATCTGCCAAGTCAGGCATTGTGTCTGCTGTCATATTCAGCCATAGAGAAGCTGTTGAAAACCCTATTGGCAGGTTTGCGACCCTGCCCAACCAATTGCACTGCCACATTGGTAAGCTTGGCAAATTCCCAAGGAAGCAATGCCTGCTGATTATGCCTGCAGTGTGCAATTGAGTGTGTGGCTGTTTTGCTTGACTTGTTTGAATTCTGCAGGGCACAGCTAACTGCTGTGCCTGGTGCTTGCGACGACCGTCATCCCTTATCCTTGCAATGGTTGCCGTTCTGGTGCTTGCGCTGACTGGTATTCCTAGTGCATGCGCTGACCAAGAGCACTGAGTAGCCACCTTTCCTTGTAGGGACAGCAGACTGAGTACAGTACGTCCGCTGACACCTATCATCAGGAGCAACAGCCTAGTCTGCTGGACAAGGCCAAAGCCTACATCCCAGTTCTGGGCAGCAGCACAGAGTTTGACCCTGCCAGCACAGGCAAGCTTACAACACCAATTGTACATCACATTTTCGAGCAGAGCAACTACCAAGGCCTTGCTGGTCTGCCAGTGTACTCAGCCAATCTTGTCTTATCCTGCAAATTTTGAACAGCAGCTGTTCTGACAGGACCAGTCACTGTTTGGCCAGGCAGTCTCTCAGTACTTGCATGTTTGGATGCACATAGAACATGGCATGCTGTGTCTAAATAATAGATTTCTGCATCATCCCATGCACAGTCACAATTTTACAGCAGACGGCACTTAATGATGGAGATTGTGGATAGGTATGTGCGCTTCTGCATAAGACAGTCTCCAGGGGCCTTGTGGCAACCGAGCTCTGTGGTGCTGCAGGAAGGGCAGGCATGCAGGAGAGGCTATACCGGGACAGCCCTACACTAGGGGGGCCAGTAAGGCATGAGGAGCATGGCCCCAGCATGATGGACCGAGCCAAAGCATACATGCCAAGCTTGGGAGCATCAGGCACCACTTCATCAGGCTATGATGTAAGCATCCTCAGGCTCTGATGCAACAACGTTGTATGCCATGTCAGTGTGATACACAGGGTTTAAGGTTTTACAGGCTTGTTTGCCATGCAACACCTGTGCAAGCAACAGCAACCACTATGCTGGCACTAGCAATCTTGCTTATGGCAATCCTGAGGGCACAACTTCAGGGATGTGTACACAAGATCAGGCAATTCAGCAGGCTGCGCTGTGCATGTCTCAACTGCTTGACAAACCCTGCAACTCTGAACCCTCAGTTGCTTTGCACATTTCCATGCTCAGTCTTGTCCCATAGGTATGGCCAGCATCAACTTTGTATTACCTGCTTTTCTGCACGATGCTGGCAGCTGAACATGCCTGGTGCCTTGCACCTACATCTTCTTGGTGCAGCTCAGCCCTATAACGGGATCAGTATAACATACTGGCTCTGTAGGCACAGACCGGTGGGGGCACGAATGAGCCTCATCATGGATTGGTGGAGACCATCAAGGAGAATGTAGAGAGCTTAGTTGAGAAGGTTCAGGAGATGCTGCCCCACCATGCAGCTGAGCAGACAAGCACAGGATCAGCCCCCTATGCAGGCTATGCTGGAGCAGCACAGTACACCTCCACTGATAGGGTAAGCAATCTAAGTGATGTTTTCGTGACACGATGCTGGAGCATGGCAGGATGCACACAACAGCTGTGCCATGTTTGCTCCAGAGGATTCAGTGTAAGCGTAGTTCAGCCAGTATTGATCCTGGTTCATCTGCTTTCCTGCTGCACTTCAGAACCAGCAGTTCTGTAGGTGGGTACCTCCCTAGCTCCACTGTATTGTTGTTGATAAGCTGACAATGCACTAAAGATAGGGTGGGTCTCGCCAGCAAGGGTCTTGTTAACAACGCCAAGCTGACCGGTTTTTAGCACTGTGCTGTTGACTAAGGCACAAAGCTTTTGCCATCCTTGCAAGCATGGTGTGATGTGTGGTGCAGGAGGTGGATCCTTACATCACAGGGGTCAGACTCACCAGCCACTCCACCTTTGGCACAAATACTGGTGGAGGGTCTGCAGGGGGGTACAGCTCTGCAGAGGGATCCCAGGCACCTGGCCTCCTGGACAGGGTTAAGCAGATGGTTGGAATGGGGCCTAGCAATGAAACGGTGCGCTTTGCTTCCTGTGCATCCTTTGTTCAACACCATGCGACCCTGCAATCTCCTACTCGATTACATCCAGCGACCAGGCACGTCCTGCTGGTCCACACAACATGCAGACTCATCAGCGGTCTGACATGGTTCTACAAGATGTCATACATGCTCTGTGTGTGTGCCAGACTGAGACACAATGATTTTAGTTTTGGTCGTTATGACAATTTGTCATCAGCCGGCCTGCTGAGGCAGCATGTATGACAGACAGGAGCTGCATAGGCGACTTAGGTAGGTCTGTATGTCAAGCCATACACAAATGATGTACATCACAAACAGCACTTGCGCTTGCAAGCCATTCAGCTGAGCGTGCCAGGAAGAGCAGGCAAGCAAGCCTGCTGTAGGTGTGCAGGCCATATAGATGTTGTGCATTGCTTGAGCCAGCATGTAGTCTGGTCGCCTCAGCAGGCAACATACGGTGTCAGTTTGGCTGTGTGATCATTGCATGGCTGTCAAAGGCCATGGATGCTGAAAGTGGATCGGCGTGCAGGATCAGTACAGCTCACAGTCCAGTCCTATTGTCGCCAATCAGGGCATCAATGCTGGCTTTCTGGGCGGCCCACAGCGCCTCGAGTCTGCTGCCATAGATGACGATGAGTTCCAAGATGCTGTTGAGACCCCAGCTGAGTCCTTCACTGCTGGCAACTCAGCATATGGTTCAGGTACAACCGACAGCAGAGCCTATGGGTCAAGCAACAATGCAGGCTACGGTTCAACAAACCAGTCTGGCTATGTGTCAGCTAACAATGGGGGCTACAGCTCAGCAAACAACTCAGGCTATAGGTCAGCTGGTAATACGGGCTACGGCTCAGCCAGTCAGGCAGGCTATGGTTCAGCTGACAATGCGAGCTATGGCTCAAGCAACGATGCAGGCCATGGCTCAGCAGGCTACACATCCTCTGCAGACAACAGCAGGCAGCCATACGTCAATCAGACAGGTATGCCACAGGCTCTGTGTCTAACAGTGCATGCTCAACAAACTCACTCATGACGTGTTGCCTTGTGCTGAGCAGCTATGCAGATGACGCACGGAATTTGAGTGGCCAAAGCTGCATGGCACTGCTGCATGGGTAGTGCTCATGCTTTGCTCTGCAGTCTTGCAGATGTGCAGATCTTGATCATGCTTGTGGTGCAGTGTCCAGCTGTGAGCATTGTGGTCTTGTATTGCAAAACATTTGGCTGTACCTGCTACATCTCGACAATTCAGCTTCTTCTTCTGCTATTTTCAGGACCTCCTCTGATCGACAACGATCCTGATGAAACCTTCGGGCCCGTCAAGCAGAAGCGAACTCAGCCACCGCCACAGCCCGCTCAGTCCAAGCGCGACACTGTCGGCTTTGGCGACGAGTCAGACGAGGAACATGAGACAGACGCTCAAGGCAGACGAGGTGCCCGTTCTAAACTAAAGGACAGAGTGGGCGCAAAGCGCGAGCATCACCACGAGAAGAAGCGTGAGAAGGCAGATCATCAGTTGGAGCAGAAGATGCATGACAAGGAGCTGCCAAAGACCAATGCTGTCACAGTAAGCACTTTGCCAGCTGCAAGCATTGCAGTTGAAAAAGACAAAATCAGATGGCCGTGTGGCTTTGCTGCTGCGTGTCAAGGGCAGCTGCAGCATCAGCTGCAGTGCTGCGTCCAGCTGTATGTATATGCAGCCAGTGCATGTTGTTGATAGAGGGGAAACGAGATTGCTCTGCATTATGTCAAACTGGCTCTGCTGATTGTCTGCAAAATGAATCACTATCGATTGATTTCGAGAGCTTGTTATACATTGCCACATACCGATACTTCTTATGAGCCTGTGCACCTGCTGCAACATGTCAGTGTTGGGTAATGTGCATGCAGACGCCAGCTGTTCCTGAACAGTCTAAGCCTGCCACAGCTGGATCCAATCTTGACCCTGGCGGTGGTGGTGGCATGATGGGTGGCGTAGCAGGTGGAACCCCTGGTGATCCTCAAGGCAATGCTCAGTCTGAGGACAAGGCTGCCGCAGAGAAAACACCAGCAAACAGCAAAGTCAAGGACCCTGAAGACCCACATGCTGCTGTCAAAGCCAACGAACGTGCTGGTGGTGCTAACATTGCAATGGGCAGTGCAGCGCAGCAGAGAATGGAGGAGGCTCCACCCAAAAAGTCTAAAGGTGGATTCATGGGCAAGCTGAAGAAAACATTCAGCAAGAATAAATGATTAGGCAGCAGCCATCATCTCTATGTCATATCATGTATGTGAGACATGTGAGACAAGCTTGCCTGTGAGATAGCTTTGCTTGACGTTTTGGAGCCTGCGCTATAAGGCATTGACCTGTCATATGCATGTGGTCATCAATTTCATTGCTTGTGTCAGTGTTGTTGTGTAGCTATCCTTGTTCTGACATTTGATCTGACTGGCGCTGGTCGTAGCGACGTGATGTAAACAGGCTATGCCAGAGATGGTAATTGCCAGCGCCTCAGGATTCTGACTGGCCTCGATGTTGCAACAGCTGTACGCACTTGACATGACAGCATGTGCTGCTTATCACACTCAAGTTGAGCTCGTCGCTGTTTCACAATCGTTATGCAGGCTTGCAGTGAACCTGCTGATTTGACCTTGACTGTCAGGCTTACTGTAATCAATTATACACAGAAACGCTGAAGTGCCACTTGAAATTGGTATCACACCTCGCAAGTTCCCTATCTATAGCAAAACCCATGATGTCACAGCACATGCAACAAGAACACACACAAACACAATGACAGTCTACTCAGCAATATCATCATCATCTGCATCTGGAAGTGGCATGGCAGCTGCATCCTGCAACTGCTTCTCATACTCTTGTTGCTGCTGCTGGTCAATTTGAACCTCAGGTGGAGCAAGCGCTACTTGTTCTACAAAGTGGAGGTTGGGGTCCCTGCAACATACATCTGTTTAGCAGCCTGTGCACAATGCTGCAGCGCAATAAGACTCCTCATTGACACAACAATGGCTGACTGACAGGTCTTACAACCTGCCTCACACAACGTGTATGACAGATTCAGTTCAAGGTGTATTTGCAGATTCAGTCAAAGGTGCATTTGCAAAGCAGGCTTACCCGACTAGCTTGCGTGCCAAGTACAGGAAAGGTTTTTCATAGTTGTAGTTGCTCTTGGCAGAGATCTCATGATACTGCAAGTTCTTCTTCCTGTGGAAGGTGACCTGCTTTGGCTTCACTTGCCTGTTCTTCACATCCACCTTGTTGCCACATAGTACAATTGGGATGTTTTCGCACACCCTGCATGCCACATGCCGAAGTTGCTTTCACGCCTAGCCAAATGCATGTATACAAGCAGCCACTCTGTATGCAACCATGACAGTGAAAGGTTTGGCTGCCTATTTCTCACCTGCACAAGTCTCTGTGCCAGGTTGGGACATTCTTGTATGTGAGCCTTGATGTGACATCAAACATGATGATTGCACATTGGCCATGAATGTAGTAGCCATCACGCAAACCCCCAAATTTTTCTTGACCAGCTGTGTCCCAGCAGTAGAAGCGCAACTTGCCACGATTCGTGGTGAAGTCTAAGGGGTGCACCTCAACACCAATTGTTGCTGCAGAAAAGAGTGTATTCAGTTTTGCAATTGATGTTACTAGCTTTTGTGCTGCAGTATAGGCTGAAGTTTAAGTGTCTTACGTTCATACTTCTTCTCAAACTCTCCAGTCAAGTGACGCTTGACGAAAGTGGTCTTGCCTACGTTTTCACTACATGACTCAGCAGAGCATCAGCTTGATACAGGAAAGAAGGTTGAAGTGCTGGCCGCCAAGAAACAGCTTGCGGTAGCGGCACTGCGCACGACTGGTCACCTGTACCACCATCACCAACAAGCACAAGCTTGAACGACGGAACTCCTTCGGGAGTGGTCTGACCGGGCAAAGCCTGCAGAAGCGCGGAAACTGAGCAATCAGGCGGGATCAGCTTGCAGGCGAACTCGCGATCGGGCAGGCAAGCCGAACAAGCTAAACTACGCAATCTACAATGGGACGTACCATGAGCTAGTGTCGTGTCTCCGACGCTCAATGTCCGGCTGATGCCTAGTTTCAAACGTCCGAAATGTAGTGCGCTGCAACACCGTGTGCGCGTCGCTTGCTGTTCAGGGTAAACAAAGTAAACCCTTCTAGAACCTAGGCTTTAATTCGCAAGGATTGCCAGTCATTCTTCGAACAAGTGACCATTCTGGCTGGCTGGCAGCTTGCTATTCACGATTCTGGTCCAACACAAATTCAGTGATGTCAAGCATCTGAAGATGAGATGGCTTGCTTGCACACAGCCTGTCCTGTTGCATATGCGCTGTTCAATTTCCTAGTCATGCGCTCATTGACTGCTGGACCTGTAGCGTACTGTGCTGCTTCGGCATCCAGCGATGCAGGCATGCTTGTTGGTGCATGGCATGGCCAGACCTTGTGGCATTGCAGCCACAGTCATGACAGGGCAGATCCGTAGTGGTGCTTTGCAATATTCAAATCGCTCTCGTTGACCGGCTGGCCCGTGCAGCAGCTGCGCCACTTTCACACAGTGCTACGCTGTGCAATCTCCATCCCTGCCTGCTGCACACGTCTATACAAGTGTCCCGGTACCGTCGCTAAGCCTTAGCTTGCGATTGAAGGCTTCACCACTGCCCTACTAAGGGACATACTGCTGCTCTGAAAGAGTCCATACCTGGCGATGCCGCCGCACATCAGAAACTGAGGCATACACGACGATGTTGTGATGAACAAACGTTGCACTGACGGAAGCTACCGCTACTGCTGCAAATGACGGAGCCAAGCCCAGTGTTAGACTTTGCGGAGCGACTTGGTCCACCGGCAAATCGCTATGAGCCCTCTTTGGGACAGCTGAACCTGTGGAAGACTCCCATTCAGTAAGCCTTCCCGCTTACGCGAGTCGGTGATCTGCTCAAAGTTCTAACACCAGCAGCGCAAGGGAGCCTAGTAAAGACTTGCTGTTGCAGATGGCTGAAGCTCAGATGGTTTCAATACTCCATCACAATGGGAACATACTGTTTTGACTGGTGGGAAAGGCTACTTGTGCACCTGTTTGTGTTGACAGTGCTAGGGCTCATTGTGTTTGGACTATACAAGCAAACTACATTGCTACTAGGCCTGTGTCCATGGTCAGATTTGTTAAAGGCTTACAGTATGGGGGTTGCGGCTGGAGACAAAGAGCATTATCCCACTTAGGGGTCTGACAGTGAGAGTGTTGGTGATTTGAGAACACAGGGCTTCTGCATTGGCCAGCAGACATGTTGAACCATCAGCTGGCCAAAGCCACATACACACCGCCTCAGCTGCTTAAGCTACAGTAAGAGTAGGGCTGCTAGACAGACACACATCCTCCATGCAAGCCAGTCAATGTGCAGGTTGCCGGTAGTAAAAGATTTGCTTTTACCAACTGTCTGGTGTCCAGTGATGTGTAACATAATGAAGCGAATACATATGGGGTGCAACCACTGAAAGACACTGCCCAGCAAGACATTGCCACACAAACTCAAAAGCGTTACAGCTGGCATTTGAGCCAGCTCTATTCTCACAACATGCAAGCTTACAATGCATGAGGTCTCTGTTCCAACTAATTGATG
This sequence comes from Trebouxia gelatinosa, assembly GCA_000818905.1. NCBI lineage: Eukaryota > Viridiplantae > Chlorophyta > Trebouxiophyceae > Trebouxiales > Trebouxiaceae > Trebouxia > Trebouxia gelatinosa. Next base: position 25,957 of record KN805286.1, on the reverse strand, counting down.
CACGAAATGCTGGTCTACTTGGCGGTGGCTGTCTTGACAGGGTTTCCTTGCATGAACGGAGATTCGCCTCCCATTGAGGCTGCATAAGCTTCTGCGTAATCGGTCACATCACTCTTTGACTTTCGGTACTGAAACATTGCTGCTGTTGGCATCAGAGGCCTATATTTCCAACCATACTCCTGGGCAGATGTGATTGGCAGTACATAAGCTTGATTGGGCATCTGTAACAACATACATCAACTCAGTACATTCTATGCAGTACTGCAATGCAAGTCTCACAAGTATAGCATGGCTTGGCAATGTCAGTATGCTGAAAAGCCAAACATGACGAGCAAAGAATGATTTGTGTTGGGCTTACTTCATGAGCATGCTTGGGGCCTCCTAGACTGGACAAGTAGGCTGTTGCAGCAAGCACATTGCTACCTCCTGGCTGCACATACTGGGGTGTGACATAGTTTGGCTTGTCTGGTATGACATTCACTGCATCACATAAGCAATGACAGCCTGGACTTCATAAGGTTGATGCAACTAAGCAAAAGATTTGGCAGGACAGTTTACTGGTGGTAGGCCTAATTGCAGGCGACCACTAGCACCAGTTGAAGCTGATATGCACTTTAAGGTGTGCTGTGGCCTACTCTTGTTGGGGTTAGGAACGGAAAAGTTGCCACTAAGCTTGAGGTGCGACGCCTCTTTCTTGCAATGCTCTCTCCATATCTGATTACGCGCCACCTGTGCACAGAAGCACTAGCCTGTCAGGCTGCATCCGATGCTGAACGTGTAGCAGCACGGAAAGCCTTGTGCACCTCGCCAGCAGCTTCTGCAGAAGCCATTATGCCAAACGTGAAAGTCCGCACACCTCTTCAACCCAGTATGCCAACAAAGCTTGGTGTCACAGCGTGCAACGTTCCTTGACCTATCGGACCCATTTCGCCAAATTGTGATGCTCAATTTTGCAGGTCGTGCAGATATTGGTAACCCTAGCGGTTTAGAAGCTTCCGAATCCGGTCAACCATGTGACACAAGCTTGTGAGCGAGAATGGAGGTATGCTGTGGAAGATTTGCACCGCTTAGACGATAGAACAAGTCCCCGTAAACACATCGCGCAATTCTGCAGCGTTCTGATGCAGAGCCTTCAACAATCTTCGCTGCTGTCTGGCAGCCAACACAGATCACCAGCGTTACTTACACTTAACAGTCCGCGTGCAATCCAGCACAGGTTTGCGCATAATCGATCGTCGCAGCATGGTGTCCGCAGTCAGTCTGCAGGTGCTGGCAGTACCTCAAGGGAGCCGCACCTCGAAAGCGTCTCCTTCAGACAGAACTCAGGAGCTGCTGCGAGCACAAGCACCGTCATTGACGTGACCGATGACAGTCAGAGGCAAGATCGCATGCAAGAGGTCATAAGCTTCCTCAGGGGCGAGCTTGCCACAATTTTCACAACTGGGGTAGGACTGTAGCCTTTGCCTCAGGTCACTTAACCAGGCAGGCTTAGGAATGTTAAAATTGCATGTCAATGCATGCAGACCATCACTAGGAGCAGATATGCAGCAGACATGAGATTTGAAGATCCACTGGTCAAGTTTTCCAACTTAGACGGCTTTGCGTTCAACGTGCGTGCACTGAAATCGGTGTTCAAGATCGATTTTACATTACATGACATCTCCACCAATGGTCCAGAAGAAATCCGTACCAGGTACACCATACATTTGTTACTGCGGCGTGCACAACCAATACCATGCATGACAATGCTGTGCAGCATGCGTGTTGCTGTCATCAACTGCCACAGCTACACAACTATGCCCACTCATCTGTCCTTGAAACACATGTAGTCAGCCGCAAGCCCCTGCCGAGCTCAGAGTTTCCATGGCATGGGCTGTTTGCCACTTGACTCTGTGAGCTCAGAGTATGGCATGGCGTAGATTATTGTGACTTGACTCTGGAAATCCACACTGAAATTCAGCGTTCAAACACGGTGTTTTTATAGGTGGACCATGGTTATGAAGAGCAGGCTACCATTGCAGCCAAAACTTGTGTTCAGTGGCTCATCTTACTACACAGTTGACGCTGTGCATGGAAAACTAACAAGCCAGCGCGATGTCTGGGATGCCATCAAGGACAACTCCTCACCTTCGGTTAGTGCATCTTCACTCTTACATATGCACATTCACATATTAATAGTTGTTGCTCCAGGCCCTATACAGCACCACTCTGCCACTGTGTGACCCATATTTGATAAAAGGTGTCCTTCATGCTGCTGTACTCAACGCTGTGTAGTCTGCAGCTGGTGTTGCTGGACGTGGTTATTGCAAAGACGTTTGCTGTCTTGGCTCACATTTGTTGATATTGCAGATTGAGGGCATTGCTCATGTCATAAGACAGCTGACATCGCTTCAAACAACGCCAGACCTGGACACACCCCCTTACACTGTTCTCAAAAAGACCAAGGAGTATGAAGTGAGACAGTACAGCTCATACCTTGTTGCCGAGACCAATATGCCATCAGGAGGTCGGCCAGCTGGTGGTGACGGCTTCCAGGACTTGGCTGGCTACATATTTGGCGGGAACAGCAGGTGCAGAGTCTGTCATTAGCACTACGCAGCTGCCCTGCAATTTATGCAACAATCTGCTGTGCTCAAACTCATGACTTATAAGTTAGTGGCACGCTTGTACATGAGTCACGTCTCATTTTGTGCAGTACGCACAACATCGTGTATGCTGTTTCAGGTCTTGTCACTTTCACCAGCACTGTCAAATTAGCTGCACCAGTTGTGAGGCTATGTATCAATGTACACCGCGTCATGTGACTTGCAGTCATGCATGTTGTTGCAATGACTGCAATGCCATCCATTCAGTGCTACCAGTGCGAATGTGATTCGGGCAGACATACACAGCCACAAGGGAGCTGCTGAGTGGGCTGTATGCCTGTGTAGGCTATGTTCTGCTCATACGCTGATTTTGATGTCAATGTGTGCAGCAAATCGAAGATGGAGATGACGACACCTGTGATCAGCACTGGTGGCCAATCTGGACCTGCTGGGGACAAAATGCAATTCCCGATGGAGAACAAATTTGGCACAGATCCAGAGATTCTGCCCCTACCAAACGACTCCAGGTCTGTGCACACCCAGAAACAAGTCACTGCAGCATCCTGCCGTTACACAAGAGGTTGCTGTTGCTAGCCATTTCCAGCTTCAAATGCTGACTGTACATAATCTGTGGAGCGATCTGCGTATCTGCAGGTTGCTAGTATATACCAGCTTGGGCATCATTGCTATGCTGCTGCATGCAGGGTGACACGCAAAACTCAGGAGGGCGGCATTGTAGCAGCGGCCTCATTTGGCGGCATTCCCTTGGACTTTGAAGTGACAGGGGCAGAGCGCACACTGCGTGCAGCACTATTGCTGGATGGCCTCAAAGCAGACAGTGGCTACCAGTTGGCACGCTACAATGACCCTTTCACTCTACCATTCTTGCGGCGGAATGAGATCCTGATTAGATTAGAGGATTTTGAGCTGTGAGGTTGCTGTATATGTTGGCAGGGACTGTACAGACACATGTGTACCATTAGTAAGACTATAGAGGGCATGCAAGTGGTGTGTTGCCTGTGTGTAGTGTAGGAACAGCAGGTATAGAACTCTTTGTGAGTGGCAGTTACCATGTCAAAAGGCTGAGATTGCTTTTAAGCTGATTTCCCCAGCAGGCAGTCTCAATGTACATGTCCATGCTCATGTTGTGCATCTCTTGCGCTCAATGCCTGCTGTAGTGCAAACGCCACATGTAGTGGTGCGTACCCTGATACTGCATACTTTGATGTCGCCCACAGAAGCCTGCTTGTACGCATATGGCTTGTCACCATTATGATATTGTCACGTATCTAACGCGCAGTATGGATTTTACAAGTTGTATATGTGAACATTCTGTATAGCACCATACCCACAACGGTAGACACAACAAGCTATATGGCACACCAAATGTTCAAGGTCCCCTCTGTTATGACAAACTACAGTGAGCATACTCTAGGCGGCATTTTGCAACTCAGTATCATGTGCAGCTGCCAACAGCAAGCATGCTGTCATGCATAGTATGCCCGATTGCACCATAATCAGTACCAACACAATGTTCCAATCTGTACTCTGTGTGATTATACACATGCTGACACTTTTGCCCATAGCAACAGAAACGAACAAGCTGCAAAACTGGCTGGGCCACGAGCATGCATATGCTGTGAGCGCCAACATTAGCACAGGTAACATCAGATCAGCAAAGGTTCACTTGCAGCATTTGCTCCCAAGAATGCTGCTATCTGGCTTTGCCAGCCCATATTGTTGGCATGCACTGTTTGTTCTGCTGGCGACACCTCTGCATAATGTAAAGATGCCATGTCCAGCTGATTTACAAGGCTGCTTCTGCCATGAAAGTCCATGCCCAAGTTGAGAGTGTCAATGTTGGCCTCCAGGTTAGCTGCACAAATGAGTTGGGATGTCAGTTGTTCCCAAGAGAGCCCATACTTTGAGACACATTGTGTAGGAAGTGTGCATGACATACAGCCATGCTATAAGACTTGATATACACAATGTCAAGGCAACGTATGTGTTGCAAAGGCAAGGCAAGGCATTGGTGTCAATACAAAGCTTGTGCGGGGCAGCATACCTGGCACAGGAGGGAACTCGTCAAAGCCCCACAAACCCTCCAGGCACTCAATAGGGTCAGCCTTGACCCTCTGCATGTCACTTCGAATTTGTCCCAGGTGAGCCGCAAGTGAAGCTGTGGGCAGCTGCGGCAACCAGTCCGTCATAGGGTTTGGGCCCAGGTAAGGCTCTGAAGCCATGTTAACCCTAGGAGCAACAGGCCTAGGGCTCGTGGTGCCGAGAAAGCTGTGCCCCAGGTTTGTGGTGATGCTGTTGTTGCTGAGGCTGCTGGAGATGGACAATCCGCTGGGGGACACGCTCAAGTCATTGCTGTCCATGTGAGTCAGATTGGTGCAGCCACTGGGACTCAGAGTCCTGAGTGGTGTTGCAGGCATGTGTGATGCCATACTGCACCTGCATTGCTGAAGCCGATTAGACAGCAGGGCCAGCCCCGTCATGCAGGGCACACTAGCAGTGCAAAGGTGATGTGCCAAGGAGATGAGACAGGTTGATGGTGACATACTCTCATCAGCTTCTATGACTCATATGACTGCAGCCTATGACTAACAAACGCAGTTGTGAATCATTGTGAATCATTGTGACTCATCACAGTGAGTGCCAGTGCATGACAGCTGCATGGCCAGCCTGATAGCAGAATACAGGGCTCCACAAATTGGCCAAGAACAGGCAGTGGGCAGAGAGTGATGCACTACTCACCTTTGAGATATCTGCTCATCCTTTACAGCAGGCATCATGAACATTGGCACTGGGTATGAGTCACAAGGACCACAATGGCCCTCCTCTGGATTAGGCAGCCCCTCTGGCAGTGCTGCAGTCTCAGCTGAAAGCTGTGCAGCTAGCAGCTGACTAGCACGCTTTGCATGAGCTCTTTTTGAAGGGGCACGGGTCCTTTGGGGGGTGCAGGCGGGCGGTTTCTTTGCCCCATAGGGCGGGTCATCTGAGGCCTGCTGGGCTTGGCTGCTGCTGTGCAGCAGGTCGGACATGGCAGACGTGAGCCGCCGCTTTCTGCCATGCCTGCTCAACTCCTGCAGACACAGGTGAAGCTTTATGTGCAAGAGTGTCAAGTGTGCAAAGACAGAGGACAATTCACATGGACCAGGTGACAACCTCAGTCAGCTCTCAGGTGGTGTGATTTGCATTACACAGCTTGCTGCAAGATGCTGTAT
>JUBA01000078.1:0-73062 GCA_000818905.1 Trebouxia gelatinosa | reverse complement strand
CAGCAATGCAGCAGGCATCAACCCCAGCTTCAGGAGTGTCAGCGTTCACATGCAGTGTTGGCGCTCTGCATGCAACAAAACAGTCATAGCTGTAAATTGTGTGTGATGATTAATTTGCTCGTTTTGTGCAAAGTTGCTTGATGTGCAGCTGCAGCAGGAGGGCTGACCTACCCTGCCTGATGGCTGAAGGGTACAGAACACTCATACTAGCAAAGAGATGCCATCTGGTAAGCCAAGTCTGCTGCAAAACATCACAAGGTATTGCCAACACAACCTGTGTNTTTTGCCTGCGTGCAGCAAACAGCAGCGCTCAGACGGTTGAAGTAAGTGCAGTAGACAGTACAGCAGCTACTAGAAATTGTGTCAGCAGCCGCTAACTAACACGTCCTTCAACTGGGCTACGACCAAGAAAAGTGATCTAGCGAGCATCCCTACCTTGACGCGTATGCCTGTTAGCAAGTGGGCGCACAGCACGACGTGATTTGATAACTTTGTTCTGGCACGTTGCGCAGCTGCAACAATTGACCAGCTTGAAATAGCCAAAGTTCGTGACCCGATGGTCGTTCCCCTCTGAGTGGCAGCGCGAGTTCCTAGTTGATGCCACTTGGCGCGGTCAATAAGGAGTAAACTATAGCCACCCCCGGAAATGACTAAGCCTTTGCCGCCATGATTCGAAAGTGCTTCAGCGCCAATCAGCCAATCGCAGGCAGCCAATGCGCTGTCCGCCATTGAAGGCACCGCTCACCGTGCGAAGGCAGCATGCAATGCTGACAGTGAGACTGGGAAAGCATCAATGATGGGCTGCACACTTGGCAAGTACGTGTCTCATGACTGCATACACGTAGGCTGCAGCAACCGTTGCAAGTTGCTCATCCTAAGACGTTGAAGGTCTTGTTTGCCTGGTCACGAGCGAGTAGTGCAAGCTATATTTCAGCATGTATTTTAGCACTATGCCAGCAGCCAAATCCTGACTGAGGACTGATGCATTTTGGCTTCTTATCATTTGATTGCACTGCCAGTGACTACTTGGAATCAAAGGCGTACAATTGCAACAGGACGTACACATACAAATGCCTAACAAGCTGAAGCTGCATACATCAAGCAACACCATAATACTGGGTAAGGGCTGGCTAAGATTATCAGTGCCGCTAGCTCAGTACACGCACATCTGTTTCTGACACTACTGTACTACCTATGGGACCAGTCATGCATGTTGTGACAGTCTGGGTCTACTGTGCAAAAGCTGTCTCAATTTTTATAAATACAGAAGATATTTGCCTACCAACACACAACATCACGGGCAAAGACAAAATGGCTGCAGCTGACACCTCATGCGAGAAATACTGCATCACGATTGCTGAACACTACTGCTTGCCAAAGCTAGCAATTACACTGGCAGAAAGAATGGCAACTGCACCAACCCAACCCAAAGACCCCAAATGCTGCTCATTACCACCAACGAGACCCGCAAACAGAATTGCCCAGAGAGGGTCTGTGGCCAGAATAATCATAGCTGATGATGAAGACACAGTCGACTGACCCTTAGCTTGCAATACCACCCCTAGACTCCAAGGGCCAATTGCAGGGATGAGCAGAACACCCCAATTCAATGCTTGGCTGTAGCCTCCCCACAGCGACTCTACATTGTTGTTATCACGGGTTGCAGAGATTGCATCTTTAGCAAGCCACATGGCCGAAAACATTGCCATGGTAGCCATTTGAGACTTTGCCAACTGAACTGGCTTGAACTTTGGGGCATGCTTGCCCATGCGCACAGTTTGAACTGACCACAGCACAGCAGCTACAATGATGTAAATGTCTCCAGAAGATAAGTTCAAGAATGAGCTTGCCTCAGCCTGACTGCTGCTGCTGTCTGCACTGATGAGAACTCCGCCAGAAAATGCAGCAAAGCAACCCAGCCAAACAGGTAGAGACACTCTCTCTCCCAGGAATGCAGCAATCATCGGGGTGAACATCGCTGACAACCGTATGAGAAATGTTCCCCTTGAGGTGGTTGTGTTTTCAAAGCCTATGACAGTAAGGCAGTTTGCCACAAACGCCCAAAGGCCAGTTTCGAATCCTGCTGCAGATACATTTGTTGCTGTTGCAGTGAGGAGAGAGTTGACAGGCCGTACAAGAAGTGCAAAAGCGGATGACTCATCTATTGTGCTAACCCGTGCAGGTGGAGGAGGTGCAGGTGGTGGTGGGGCATCCTGATTGTTTTTGTTCAGCCATCTGCCAGCTGATTCTAGTAGTACCAAGCAGAGTGCAGCACCTGAGGTCTGCACTGCAGCTATGATTGATGGCTTGGGTGCTTGGCCAGTGCCTTGCAAATACAAGTATCGCATCGCAGGTGCGCTGGTGCCCCAGAGAAGTGCACTGCAATACACTGTTTTTGTGAAAGATGTTGCAGAGTATACACATCGTGCTTCAGTCAGTATGTGCAGACGTACCAACCGAAGAGGTTGAGCTGACCAAGCAATGTTTTGTTTCCAGCGCTCGTGTTGGTCTGCTCACTGGAAGTCGCTATGAGGGGTTCATTTTCGCAGCCAGTACCTTGTTCCTGCTGCTCAGCCGCGCGCACAAGCCTCTTTTCAGCTTGTGCTGCAAAGCCGTTATGAGATGCGGGGTGGTCACGCACGGGAGCAGTTCGTGGCATGCTTGATCGACAAGCACGGTACAGCACAGACGTAACTCTCCAGCTGCATAGAAAACTGCGTCAACATGTTCTCTACCGATAACATCGTTCGGTGTGGCGCAAGCCTGTATGTAATCACGCACTATCACGTGGCGTGCTATCTCACCGAGGTACACGGGGTGTTTGACGGGGTGCAAGCTGCGAACGCGGCGCACATTGACGCATGGGGTATAAAGACGTGACGTCACCCGTCCCGTCTACGCTCTGCTGCAAGCATAGTGCGCACTTGCGCGAAGCCCTTTTGACTCAACACCGAGAGCCTCGTTCTGCTATGCTCTTCCAACCCAAATCCAGTTCCGCACAGCGTACCGCGGCAGCCCTGATTCGAGTATCACGTAAGGGGTTTTGCCGATTAAGCAAGGCTGACTTGCACTGCACCTGCCGAGGCGAAACTGCTTCAGCCAAATCAGGTCGCCGGAGCTGTAGCCTGCGGCGCTCCCGAAGTCGCTGAACTCACGAGAAACCTATGGCTGCGTCCTGTCTCAACTACAGTGTCAGTCTTGCTGCCTTCAATTGGGTCGGATTACAGGGATCGTGTTCTTGTTTGTGCTGTTGTTGTCGCAACTGCAGTCACTATCGCTGTTGACCAGCCGAATACGAAGCTGGCGCATTGTGTTTGGAAAAACGCATTTCAGACCTACACATTCTGATCGTGAAATTACCGCTTCCGGAGCTCTACTGAGTATGGCCCCTCGCACCACGGAGCAAGGCTCTGGTGCTTCACAGCATGCCGGAACAGACCTTGGGCGCTCCCCAAGTCAAAGCTCAGATGATGCAGTCGACAGCGGGGCGCACTTCGAAAACGCGTCCGATGTTGCCGAACTCAAGGCAGGCCTGTCACTAGAACCCAAGCATATTCCCTGTGGGTACTTGTACGATGACAAAGGCAGCCAGTTGTATGACGACATCACAAAGCTGGATGAGTACTATCCTTTCAAGACTGAGAAAGAGTTGCTGACAAAGCATGCAGCAGCTATTGTTGATGGCATACCTACTGGCTCAATCGTGGTTGAGCTGGGGTGCGGGANTGTGCACACTCAGTGGCAACAGCTGTGCACACTCAGTGGCAACAGCTGTGCACACTCAGTGGCAACAGCTGTGCACACTCAGTGGCAACAGCTGTGCACACTCAGTAGTAACAGCTGTGCACACTCAGTGGCTAGAGCTGTGCACACTCAGTGGTAACAGCTGTGCACACTCAGTAGTAACAGCTCTGCATACTCAGTAGTAACAGCTGTGCACACATGAAGGATTGTGACGTCCCTGGACCTGCTTTGCAGATGCAATTCAGCTGTTTGCCGTCATGCATCAGCTTTTGTGCAATTCAGCTTTATACACATACAAGACTTGCTTCTTGCTGCACAGGTGGCTGAGCAGACTCCACTGAGTGCACTCAGACTGGGTGAGCTGGCTCTTGAGGCAGGCGTCCCTGCTGGTGTGCTCAACATCGTGCCCGGGTCTGGCGAAGTTGCTGGAGCCGCTGTTGCCAAGCATGCTGGCATTGACAAGGCAAGCGCCCAATACCTTCTCAAACTTTGCTCCTGTTACCATGTGTACTTGCAAATATGACTACCTATGTTCCTGTCAGCAAGGCAATGTTTGCTCATTACAGGGACTTGTCCACTCTGCTTATGCTGTCGTGACTCCTTGTGCCAGACATGGCACGTACATTTGAGGGTAGCTGTTGTCAATACGTCTCATGAAAGGGAGGCACACTGCATTCAGGGCTTGAGATCCAGAGTTCTTCTTCCAACTTCTTCCAAACCTCAAATTCTAAGCAGATAGCATGCACTATCTGCACCGAGGCGGGAAGTTGCTTGTGAAGTCAGCTGCACTGCATTCCACATGGTGTCGAATTGCAAGCAAGACATGCATGTAGCCTGTGGTGGCACCAAACATGTGTCAAAATGTTGCAGGTGGGTTCACTGGCAGAACTGATCTGGCCAAGCTGACTGCGAAGCAACCAAGACATGCATGCACCCTAAGATGTCAACAAACATGTATCATGGTGTTGTAGGTGGCATTCACTGGCGGCACCGATGTGGGCAAGCTGATCATGAAGCAGGCTGCCTTGCATTATACTGGCGTCAAATCGCCAGCAAGACATGCTTACACCCTGTAGTATCACTTGCAGTGTCAGCAAACATGTATCATGGTGCTGTAGGTGGCGTTCACAGGCAGCACTGAGGTGGGCAAGCTGATCATGAAGCAGGCTGCCGAGCGCATCAAGCCCGTCACCCTGGAGCTGGGCGGCAAGTCCCCCTGCATCGTCTGCCCAGATGCTGACATTGACGAGGCTGTTGNTTCTTCTTTTCTGCTATTTCAGCCCTCTGTTGCTCCTCTTCCTCCTGCAGTGCCAGTAGGCCTTGTCAGATAAGCGTAACAACCCCTGCTGTACCCAAGAATGGCCAACAGCCACAAATTAAACGTTAAGGCTGCATTGGTGCTGCCAGAGATCGCGTCAGCATAACAGATCATAGACAATGATGCTGAACGGCTACATCATTGTCACTCACAGCGTGAACGTGAGCAGAAGGAAACAGCTGCTTGAACATTTCTACAAGTGTCTCCTCTAAATGTGGAAACGACTCTTTTGGGCTGCAATGCAGTACAGACATGCTCCACTAACCAACACATGAACACCTGTCAGGAAGGGCAAGAATGCACATGGCACAGCTTACCAGCAGGCGCTGTTGTGTGTATGCCAGGCGCGACTTGAGCTCCAGGAGTGACATCTCCTCCAGCAGGTTGTGCCCCCCACTCTCTGCAGGGTCAAACATCTTGCCCTGGCGGGGCACTTTCTCCAAAGCCCTGTGCGGCATAACAGTGCTGTCGGATCATCTGCTTACCTTCGGACTACACCATCATCTTCCACGGTGGACATGTGGTCTCATGTATCAAGACACATCACTACAGCCTAGGCATGGCCAGCACATCTGAACTCTCACATTGTGAAACACCATTGAACAATACATTAGTAGCAAACATCATGCACAATACATGAGTAGCTGCAGCACATCAGCTCCACCTGAGCTGTAGGATGAGGTCCCTCTTTTTGGCAGCTTCAGCAGCAGCTGCAGCAGCGCGTGCCTTGGCAGCTGCAGCCTGGTCCTGGCGGATGGCTTCTGCCCGGCTTCTGTTCTCAGCCTCCAGCAGCTCCAGGGCGGCTTCCACCTTGGCCTTCTCAGCCTGGATCCTCTCCCGCTGCTTGCGGTTGGCTTCCAGATCTGCTTCCAGCTGGCCTTTCAACCTGGCTCTGTCCGCCTCAGACTGGTTCTACACACACAGGAGTTGTGTTGCGTTGTGCTGTGTTGGGTTGGGTTGAGCAGAGAACATTGTTACTAATTGCCTCCGAAAAATTCACGTAAACTTTTGCTCACAAACGTGTTCAGATGTCAGGGATCCAGCCTGTGGACAGTGGACACGTGCACACAAGGCAGCCAGCTGCCTGATCCTGTTTGGCATTGAATCAGCACAAGACATAGCATTGTGTTGGACCATCAGCCTGTAAACGACATGGCACGTTCAGTTCAATCAGCAGTGGTTGTAGCTATACCAAGGCATCCAGCTGGGCTTGCAGTTTGGCTTCGCCTTAGACTCGTTCTGCATGTGAGAAAATCATGTGCACGTTCAGCCTTTCAGAGACTGGGTCAGCACTACATCACATGGCCAAGGCTGTATGTAGGTTGATGATAACACCAGACCATGGACCTGGTTCTGCCTGTGCCTGGTCTTGTGTCGAACAAGGACAACTTGCATATCAAGATTGCTGCTGCCAGCCGCATCGCAAAACGCAACACGCTTGTCAGAAGCAAGCTGCCCGAGTGTCTCCTGCTTGCTCTGTGTATGTTGATGCAGCTTGCGCCTGTACCTGTACAGCCTTGTGAGGGCCCTTCCCTGTAGGGCCCACGTCTGGGTGAGCTTGTAAGCCATCTGCAGGGGAAGCCCTGCCTGCTTTACTGTACCATACTGCACTGCGTTGCATACCCATATCTAGGGTTTAGTGTTTTCCCCTAGACCATACTACACTGCGTTGCGTACCTATATTTAGGGTTTAGGGCTTAAAGCCCTAGACCTACTGCGCTGCATTGCACACCTTCCCACTTTGAGCTGCAAATCTGTTGCACATGCTGCTGAACATCTTGTGGACCCTCAGCCTGATTGGTGATGCGATTTTGGCTAGGCAGAGGTGCACTATGCTGTGGGCCAAACGATATTTTGGCTTGCAGCTGTGCCATCAAGAGCCCTTATTGACATTTGTGCTGCATTGCTGTGCCTCACCTTGCATGCTGCACAGCTATGGGATGCTCACAGCAATCCCCAAGTCATCATTGCAAGCTGAATGAGTGGGTGTCTTTCCACTGAACATTCACTGTGCACATGACTGATGAGGGTTGCAGAGCTGCAATGCAAGCTGCAGGTCTGTCTTGCTGAATGGGTTGTAACTGCGCTGGCTACATTGGCTGACTTGCAATTGAAGTACATGCAGTGCACTTTGCAGAATGCAAACTGCTGGCCATATTTNACACACAGGAGTTGTGTTGCGTTGTGCTGTGTTGGGTTGGGTTGAGCAGAGAACATTGTTACTAATTGCCTCCGAAAAATTCACGTAAACTTTTGCTCACAAACGTGTTCAGATGTCAGGGATCCAGCCTGTGGACAGTGGACACGTGCACACAAGGCAGCCAGCTGCCTGATCCTGTTTGGCATTGAATCAGCACAAGACATAGCATTGTGTTGGACCATCAGCCTGTAAACGACATGGCACGTTCAGTTCAATCAGCAGTGGTTGTAGCTATACCAAGGCATCCAGCTGGGCTTGCAGTTTGGCTTCGCCTTAGACTCGTTCTGCATGTGAGAAAATCATGTGCACGTTCAGCCTTTCAGAGACTGGGTCAGCACTACATCACATGGCCAAGGCTGTATGTAGGTTGATGATAACACCAGACCATGGACCTGGTTCTGCCTGTGCCTGGTCTTGTGTCGAACAAGGACAACTTGCATATCAAGATTGCTGCTGCCAGCCGCATCGCAAAACGCAACACGCTTGTCAGAAGCAAGCTGCCCGAGTGTCTCCTGCTTGCTCTGTGTATGTTGATGCAGCTTGCGCCTGTACCTGTACAGCCTTGTGAGGGCCCTTCCCTGTAGGGCCCACGTCTGGGTGAGCTTGTAAGCCATCTGCAGGGGAAGCCCTGCCTGCTTTACTGTACCATACTGCACTGCGTTGCATACCCATATCTAGGGTTTAGTGTTTTCCCCTAGACCATACTACACTGCGTTGCGTANCAGACGCAGCCTGAGCTAGCAGAGATAGCTGCTCTACAGCAAGAGCCAGCCACCCTGTGGGCCCTCCCCTTCCTGTCAGACCCATCCTTGCCTCCAGTCTCTGTACATGGGACAGTACCATCAGCAGCTGCTCATCCTGCGACTACAGCCCCAACTCAGCCTCAGCTTGCTTTGAAGGCCCCACCAAACAAAGCTGCATCAGCACTAGCAGCAGGTTCTCCACCTCAGCCACATACAATTGCTCCTGCGGGGCCAGTCATCAGGGACGCCAGTGAGGTTGCCAAGCATGTAACAGCAACCGGTCAACACATCCATGTGACAGCATACCAGCCTGGAAGTTCTGGCACAGTTGCAGGTAGCAACGTGGCAAAGCCANACGTAGGTACTCTCTTACGTCAGAGCTGGCTGACCGATCGGAGTTGGAAGTATTTGCGCACAGGCACCTGGGATTCCGCTAGACTACCTGTTTGACAAACTACTGATCAGCCTTGTACGCGGTCTTACGCATGTGCAACTGCGTGTGTTGCAGAGCCTCTGATCTGAATACTAGTGCGCACAAACAGCACAGATGCTAGGTAGCGTTGTTCCGGTAAGATCCCAAAGTTTCGATTTGCTTGACCTTCGCTCTGATTCAAAACGCTTCTAAACTACAGTAAATTTAGAGTCCCCGGGTACGTCAACAATGCACACAACCTGGCCTGGCCGCGAGAACATACCACAGGTGCCGACTGCCGGGTAGCCAGGCGAATTAAAGTTCAGAACANACAACAGAGCTGATAGTGGAGGGCAGGAAGAAAATCAAGGAGAGTGATGAATCGCTCATACGCTCAGAAAAGCTTGTAGCTGAGACGATAGACATCGGCACAAAAACAGCTGAAAAGCTGCATGACCAGACCAAGCAGCTTGAGCGTGTAGTGGACGACTTGGACCAGATTCACTTTTCCATGAAGAAAGCAAACAGGATCATCCGAGACATCACTCGATCAATTGCCACAGACAAGTAGGTCATGCTGGTGCTACATGCATGTCAACTGCATATGCATACCTTCATGCACGGAAACCTCAGCAAGTCTGTCATGCCCGCGTCACTGGCACGCGACATACTGCTGATAGTGCTGGACCGTTCTTATGTGTCTTGATGTACTGATGTCTCAGAATAAACAGCATGTCATGCAACCATGGCTGAAAAGCCAGCACCATGCTGAGTGTAGACTTGCATGACTGCCAGTCGCAAATCTACATNGTGTTGGATGTGCAGCAACTGCCCACTTGCACATCCTCACAGGTGGAAAGCAACAGTCTACAGAAGAACCAACGGAACAGAATGCCCCTTCTGTGCAAACAAACAACCCTGTCAGCATAACTCATTAGCCACTAAAGCACCAGCCCNGCAGTGACAGCTAGAGGATATGAGAAAGCAGAGTACTGGAATGCCAGCGATTTTGCAGTGTTCAGAAAGCGGGGCCAGACATGCCCTGCCACGTGGACCGTTCAGGTACTGGCCAATTTGGAAAGGCCATGTCTGAAAATGCCCTATTTGAAACTACCACCTAGTCAGGTTCCCTTTGTTGCCTCTGGCATCTTATTGACAGCCTTCAACCACAGCTCCACTATTTGCGAATCCTGGGTGCATGTTGCTGCTGTCAATGTAGCAACACAAATCAGCTCAACAAAGGGTGACCAAGTTGTGACCTAGTCAAGGGGTCACTGTCTTGCCGCCAGGTTTCAAATCAACTNGGCCCACACACCTGCTCAAGCTTGCAAAGCTGTACAAGTGTTTGGGGATGTGCCACAGCAGCTGGCAAGAGGTCAGATATCACACGGTCTCCGNTGACAGCACCATTGCAGGACTGGCAGGAATTGCAATGGTGACACACATCAAGTCCCACATAGGCAGCTGCACTTTGTCACTGGCCCCTTTTCTGTCACTGATGTGTATGCTTGCTTGCTGACTGTGCAGGNACACTCCCCATTGTCAACAACATTTGACAGATGTCGAGCTCACCTCCCAGTTGTCAGGCCACAGGTGGACAGCCGTGAAGTCAATGGTGTTTGGTGCATGATTAGCAGTGAAGTTCTGCCCAGTCACAGCACACCATCTGCAGAATCAACACTCTATGACGGTCAAAGCTGACAGTCTGCAGGTAGNCTGTTCAGTTGCTGCCTGGTATGGGCTGTGAAGAGCATGCCCCCTTTCACCGCAAGCAAGTTATGATGNTAGTGATGCGATTGTACAGCAGCAGGCCAGAGCAACTGACCCGCTGGTTATCTCGGTGGAAGTTCTGGAACTGGCGCTGCTTGGCCTGTTTCTGCCTAGCCTGGTGAGGCTGCTCTGGCTGGCCGCGGTTGAACTGTGTGTTCCTGTGTGCAAACCTCTGAGGGTTGAACCGCCGCTGGCCCTGCTTCTTCTTGTCTGGCCTGTTGTCTACAAGATGGAAAGAGTCCTCCTGCAGGTGTTGACGCACTTTGAGCACAATAGCAGATTTGCCACATATGCTGTTTCTATGATTGACGGACTGACAACAAGGCAGTACCTCGTCGTTGTGGAAGAAGTTGAACACAGCAACGCCCTGGCCTTGGTCTCGACCGCCTCGGCCTGCAAGGACACGTTAGGTCACTGTCTGCTTTATTGGTCAGTGGGCGAGCCCTNTTGAGGTTGATCTCCAGTCTGTTCTTGAGCCCCGTTCTGGTCCCGTACTGGTGTCCCGCTTGGCGACTGTGTCAGGAACTGCTGCCAGAAGTTGTCACTGTTCATGGTGCTAGCGTCTGGATCCAGCAAATAGTCTGTGGTTCCCATCATGTCCATGGGGCCAAAGTCAGGCAGGGGTGACATGGGGATTGGCTCAGGTGCAGCTGGGGCTGCACTTGATCCCTGGAGATTTGAGGGGGGCCTGGCAGCATTGCCGTTCAGGTGTTGCTGCATCATGGCAGCTGAGAAAGGGGAGCCTGGATAGGGTAGCTCTGCGGAGGCCTGTGCCTGCCTGCCGCTACTGCTTGCCTGCAACAGGGTTCATGAACACAATTATGTCGACCCGTGTCATTGCAAGCCTCCTGAAAACAACGCCTTGACACAACAACTTCTGGAACCAAGTTCATGCTAGCATATGTCAACGCTGCTTTGCTACGCCAACACTCATGTCAAATTTAGCATACGCAAATGTGCCAGTGTACCTGGCTGAAGTGCTGACGCAAAGGATGCTACATGCGTTCACATGCTGCTGCAGACAAGCACAAAACGCAGCCTCAACTCAGGCTATATGAATGTGAACATAGGCTATGTGCATGTGCAAGGATACCTGGGCAGGCANATCAGCGTCACTGTGGGCACAAGCCGCAACATGTAGGTGAAATGTGTTTTGGGTTATAGCCCTACCAGGAAACTCCTTTGAGCGTGTGCTGACTAAGCGTGCCAGGTCAGCCATTAGAGGCACTAGGAGGTCTGACA
Source organism: Trebouxia gelatinosa (assembly GCA_000818905.1). NCBI lineage: Eukaryota > Viridiplantae > Chlorophyta > Trebouxiophyceae > Trebouxiales > Trebouxiaceae > Trebouxia > Trebouxia gelatinosa. Next base: position 61,633 of record JUBA01000078.1, on the reverse strand, counting down.
TAACCTGCATCCAGAGTCCTCCCCAGATGCCCACATCCTCTGACGCCACCACTGACCTGCCATACAGCATCTGTGTGAGAGTCACATGCACCCACCTTCTTGTTCGCTGAGTACAATGCCATTGTACTCCTCATCGTATGCAATGTCGTCGTAGAAGCGCATGCTGTTCTGGTGGACCATAGGCAAGCTGCACAGCACACTTTACAAGTAAGCACAGTTGCGTTTGTAAGCTGGCATGGTTTTGAGGTGACTTGATCTCTACATAGGATAACCTGCAAAGCGCAGCTGCCAACCAGAATGGCAGCAAATTGGGCGTTTGCTGAGAGCCGCATCTGAAGATCACAGCAATAGGACGCAGACTCAGCAACACACTGCAGCCTGCAAACCGGCATTGCATACATGTCNGATACATTGCCATGCAAGCCTTTGCAGGACCGGCAGGGTAGGCAAGGTTCACATATTAGCTGTATGTGTACTATGTACAGCATGTTGGTTTTCTGTGCAGGTATGATTTGGCCTGCAGCTGAGATGAAATGCTGCAGGAGCGGAGCATGTGTACCATCTGCATGCCTCAACATGTTCTCCATTTGGCCCCTTGCAGCAAAGATACATGCATTGTAGACTGCTACTGTAGCCAAAGGTGCGCCCATTCCCCTGAAGAGGCCCAATGCCCCGTGCTCGGCAACAGTCTGCAATTGTATGAACTCACAGTTGACGTGGCGGAAGACAAATCGAAACGCAACAAGCTTGGAAGAGACTCATAAAAAAGNACAACCTGCTGTGCATCACCAGGCAATACTAGCATTTGGCAGATAACTGCAGCATGGCATCAGAGTTGAGCAGCCTCATTCATGCAATTGCAACTTAATGGGATATCTTACCTGCGCCTGTAGCCTTTGATCCTGANTTTTGCAAGAAGTCCTGGATGCCATTTGCCAGCTTGAGAGGCGTCTGGCCTCCAAACTGAATGATGATGCCCTCAGGTCGCTCCTTCTNAGGGCTTGAAAATTGTAGGGCTCTGGCAGGGTGCATTGTTGAGGTCTGTTGAGGCAATGCGTTGCCTGCATCCATGTGGGGGCTGCGAGCTTGCTGATGAAAGATGTTGCTAGGGCTGCTGTCAAAGGCAAGCAGGGGACTGGTCATTGGGTCAAACAGCTCTGGTGGCTTTGCCACTGTGAACTCATTGGGACTGGCTGTTTTCTTGCTTNCCATTGTGGTTGATGAATTGCTGCAGACATCCAGGCATAGCCACCTGCAAGAGTGATCGTTCCTGCTTGTGCATGGTGTCATGCGGCAACCAGCGATTACCTCTGCTGACAACTCTGTTGACAAGGACTCATGCATACTTGGCCTCCATTCTCATTGAGTGAGTGGACGAGTGTGTAACTGATGACAGACGGTCAGCAGGCTGGCACAAACACATCATGGGCACAAGGTTTGATAGGCATGAGGNATCAGTCCAGCCCCGTGAGCCAGCCTCTTGCAAGTGTTCAAGCATGACCTTTCCAAATGGCATCTCGACGCCGCACTCTTGTGCAAGCCTTTGGACAAACCCAACATCTTTGAGTCCCCCTGCAGGAGCAAAGCTTTTGCTTGCCTTGCCATGTCGTTATCAAGCTCTGCTCTCCCAAATTGACANTGTCGGCATCTGCAATGCTAGGCAGCCACCAAAGACCCTGCAACAGCGCACACTCAGCTGTGAAAGGGCAGCAGTATGATGTGCTTGNAGCTTAGCAGCACAGCAACTTGCTTGACCAACTCTCCTGACTGCAGATGCCTTTATAAGTGTCCCANGCACGGCCTTCACGTGCTGATGCAGCTGCTACAGACTGCTCTAAACCTTGTGACTAACCTACATCGTCATCCTGCCAGTTGTCCCTCTTGTTTCATCTGATTGTGTGTCATGCTCATTGCAGTTTCAGTTGCAACCTCTTGCGTGAGGCAGAGGTTGCACCGAGGCAAAAATATGTTGCAGCTGACACCCCAATGCGAGCAGTCACATGTCATGCCTGTGCACCTCGTTGTACTGTCAGTTGCTGCTTGCTGCTGCTGTCCTGTTTCAGTGTGCTGTGTCAAGTCAAAAACAGCACCTGCTTAACACCATCAAGCCAGCAATCATGGAATCTGTGTGCAGTTCCTCACCTTCTGTGTTGCACATGCCACTGCACAACTACAGTGTCACACGCTCACTGTTGTATGACTGTTGTCACCAAGCATACCAGTTGTGGCCACTCACCACACCAATTGCTGCAACTCAAACCCACAGCATGGCATCTTGCATGCATAGTCATCAGCTGCTAATGAATGACTACATGCACCGCAGACTGCAACCTGAAGCGAACTTGACATCTGCAGGGCAATTGCAGCTCTGCCTTTCCGGTAGGCCTTCCTGCATACATTGCGGCAGACACTCAGTCCACCACACCANACCAGAACCAGGCAGCAGGTTTTGTGCTGTTTCCTCATTGAGACCAGTGGAATGCTGCTCGTTGTCAGGTTGCTCTGTCTCACTGGCACCTGGCATGCTGACATCGGAGTGGGCACCGCCAAGGCTGCTCCTGGGTGGGATATCCTCCATCATAAAGATGGCACCNACAGCGTGCTAGGTTTGTGTGGCATAATGTGGGGTCAGATCCAAGATGGCAGGGGATAGAGGAGGTTGAGAGGGGGTCAAAATGCAAAGGACCAAGTTGAGCAATCATTCAGCATGTCAGCAACACTTTGGAGATTGAGTTGGCTCTCCTGCTAGCTGCATGAATATGAATGCATCAAGACCTGTATGGCGCCACATGCATTTCAGTTGTCGTATGATGACACCCATTGTCTGTGCCATGGTGAGTAATGCTCAANTCTGTGTGAAGCCAAGCAGCTGCATTGCTTCCAAGCATTGCTTCAGAGCCTTCTGAATGGCCTCTCTAGTGGCTGTGTCTGACTCTGGGCAGGCGAGGTTGACATGGGGTGATGTGAGGACAGTCTGAACAGTAGTCCAGATATGGACAGCATGTGACATATCAGCACACGTTTGCTGAGGNATGCAGATAGCCTGGCTGAGTTGCAGGCATGTAACAGCCATGAGAGTTACTGCAGGTTGCTGCTCAAGCTCAGAAGTGCCTTTTGTTGACCACTGATAGCATGTGACTGGCAGGTGTCAGAGAGGGTGGCGGTGAGGGTGCAGAGGCGTGAAGCTGCAGAGGCTGCCAAGCAAGCCCTCCTGGAGGCCCATGCCAGGGAGCAGGACCAGTTCCAGGCCATCAAGCAGGAGTTTGGTGTGGACACTGCCACTGTCAGGTCAGCAATGTCTGCATATGCTCTCCTGGAGGTGCCACTTGGAANGAATGTTGTTGCTGCGACACAGCAGCATATGCAGTGATGGCATAAACAAGGCTGCAACTTGGCTCAGTCACAGCGCAGTCCACCGACTGCTTTTATGGTTGATGGGTGCTCCAGCAGGTGCCGCATGCCATTTGCACTGCCATTATGTCATGTGACATACGTCTTTAAGATTTGGCTAAGCTTGACAGGCATGCCAAACAAGCAGTACCAGTCACAACGCCTGTTGCGCAAGCAATCCTGACATGAATATCTGGCATGACGTGAGTGCAGCATACTGCAGGACTGAANAAAGTAAAGATTGGTACAAACAAATGGGGATTGCATTTACTCGCGGATATCTACTCCATGGACCACCAGGTTATTTACGGTCCACTCTGTGAGATCTCGCAAGATGTAGTTGCAAGCACTGCATTTGAGTCTGTGTGTTGCACGCCATCTTTCAAATCGTGGCCCTCTCTCTTCCTGAACATGTCAAATATTAGTTTGTAGTACAGAATAGGACTATTGCCAGACTACTTGCCAATAGTCGTTGACACCTGGGTTTTGACACTGACTAATGCAAGGCAACCTTATTGGCCTTGGCGATCTGCCCCCAACACAATATTCACTCAATCTGATTTTGGCTTTGTCCTCAAAGATGTCTTCAAAGATTTGCATAGTCATGTGCAAATCAAATTGAGTGCAACCCCTCCTGAACACAAATCAGATGTCCAACCACGCATCAACAATGTTGTCAATAAGCATGCGCGGGTCTACTGCGGGCTATGTCTGCAGCTAAAATGACGACCTCAGCTGTCAAGCCTGGCACTTTATGGCAGGCTGAGCTGTGTCTTGCATGCCCTATCTGCACTGTGCTACATCAGGCTAATGCTTTTGTTGTTGACTGCACATGNCCTCTGCACACCATCACAACTCCCCTTTGGCTCCAAGAAGGCACCTACACTCACACCTCCACCTGCAGTGCTTCCTCAACTATATCTTGGGCTACACCTTCTGTCGCACCTGCTACAACATCAGCACACCTCTTTGACCTCCACTGACTCCCGTCTACCTGCTACCATCAGCACCACGAGTCTTCCTTGTGTACCGTGGCTATCACCTTTGCACTGTCCCATTGGGCCTCTGAGACCCCCAACTCTGGCCCAACTCTGCATCTCCATTCACATCGTCCAGTTCACTAGCTGCGTCACCCCAGCATATCTCCACTGATCTCACACATGCTGACCATATCCTCATCCTGCTGGCACCATATGGCATGGCGCTGCTATGCAAGCTTACTCAACATATGGAACAGACCACTACCTGTCAGCTTGGTAGCCCAGGTGTCCATGCGTGCAGCGCACAGTGATGTGATATGTGGGTGTGCAGGCCCAGCAGCAGGGCTCCCATCAAGGGGCTTCTGTGGCAAGCCCACCAGAGCAACAGAACACTAAAACGCAAGCTGAAGANAGAAAGCCATGCAGCTGGAGAAGCAGCAGAAAGAAGCCCAGGCCCGCCGCAAGAAGGAACAAGCGGTGAGCCTTTAGCACATACATAGATATCATTATGCTAGAGTNGCAGCAGCAGCAGCAGCAGCAACACAGCCATGGCGCAGGATATGGTGCAGTCAATTGGGAAGCCATCGACGGTGAGTGCCACTGACGTCGCCTGTTGAGCTGTTATACATGTATGCAGCTGGCTGCTTTGTTATGCTTTGCAAGCCCATGTGCATATGCATATGCATCACACACAATCCATACACTGAACATCATATTCATCACTGTCATTGCAGGGTGCATGGTGTATTGCAACAAATTGGCATCAGCTAATTAGGCGGTACTGCCTTTCATAACCCACCATTGCCAAAACAAAAAAATTGGGTTGTTCTCANCAACGCAACCAGGCCATAGCCTTCCAACAGCTGTAAGGGCACGAAAAGCAGTCCTCATACTTATTGCAGTTGTTATGCAGCCATTGTGTCTAATGCATGCTTTAGCGGCAATGCGCATGCAGCCATACCGCACCTGCACAAAGTGTTGTGCTTACCTCACAGTGCATATGTGTGCCATTGGCACTAACACGCATGTAGCCATGGGTCAGCTCCACTCGCTCCCAGAAGGGGGGCCTCACAGGCAGGGTGTTCAGGCACAGCCCTGCCCCTGCATGCCCTATAACTAAATGCACAGGGCCCCCTGCTGTGCCGTCAGCATTGGCTGGCATGCATTGCTCCTTGTAGACAGGGCAGGTCCTCTGATAGCTGTGATGGTGACCATGCCAAGTCATGTCAACCTGCATCCAGAGACGCTGTGTTGATGTAATGCACGGCATGCAAGGCCACAGTACCTGCCTTGTTGGTGTTTGCACAGCATTTGCTAGTGAACAACATTGCTGGTAAGGCTTGTTGGGTTCTACAATCCATGGTGCCTGGGTATACAAGCNCAAGCTGCAGAGCGCTGTGTGGCTTGGCAGACATTACGTTTCATGACAGATTGTTTCAGAAACTCAGTGAACAAGGTCAACAAGCTGTGCAGCACAGTAACTTTGCGAGTACTCGTAGTGATGGCACGACAGTACCCAGTCGGTACTGTTCAACCAAGCTGGACGTACGACACATGACTGCATGCAACACAGGGTGCTTTAAACTTGTGTAGTGAGCCGGCTGAGCAACTTGCAAGCTCGCTTTGACACTGGCATGGTGCATTGCTACCACAGCAATGGCAACACTCTATGTTCACATACATCCNAAGGCCTGCTGGTGCAGCTGTGGTGGCCGCAGGAGACCCTGCCGGGGAAGCTGTGGTTACAGCGGGAGTACCTGATGGNAAAGATGCACTAATTAGGCATAGTCGAATGAAAGCCAAATATCATCCTCACATGAATTCTTTCAAACAAGACAGGTGTGGCAACCACTGCATGCACTCACTCATCCAACATACATCAGTCATCACCGCTGAAAGAGTACTGCAGCTGTTGCATCATTTGCTGAACATCTTGCTGGGTGTTTGTACCATTGCAAAGCGTTTCTCGTTTGAGCAGAACAGCATCAGCTCCTGCAAACCTTGCTTGTCTCGCGTCTGCTGCACTGCGTGCACCGACCAAGGTGATGGCTCCAAATGGCATGCTGTTCAGAAGCCCTTTAGCCATGTCCTTCTGAAAGCCCGGTAGGGCAAGTGACAAACCCACCGATAAGTTGATGCCGAAGANCTGTGCATCAATGTCACGCTGCTCTGCATGTTACCGCTACATATGCTACTACAGCAGCCTGATGTTTTGCAACTTGATGCATGTTCCTGCCTTTTGTGCCTGGCTTTTGCAAACATGAGGCCTGTGCAAATGCTCTGATCACAAGTTAAGCTTCTGAGGCTCGTTATGTGTATCAGCCACAAGTAAAACATACCCCTAACACCTGAAACTCCTGCAGATACTATATTGTGGCTGCCATTGTCTGGTCCATCATCTGGTACATGGGTCTTGACCCCATCAAATTTGCTCTAGCCTGGATTCTGGACGAGGAGGGTACCCGTACAGGCAAGCGGGGTGCCATTGACCGTACCCAGNAGTTGACAGGCATGCATGCATGTGTGACAGGAATGACAGGCAACTGTACCAGCCTTGAAGTGTATGTTGACTAATAGTAGGCAGACATACCGTGAGCACAGCAGATAGCGCGTTTTGCAGCAAAGACACAGTTTCTTACATGGCTCACACTTTGAGAGGTGAATTTACTTAGCAGCGAGATTGCAATGACGCAGCACCGAAAGGAATGGAGCTCACCAATCAGGCGCACATGCGCCTCAAGCTGTAATATGTCACACGCAGAGTGTAGCGAGGGATGTGCAGCTTGCATGAGCCAGGCTGTGCTGTAGCCCATCAGGAATCGTGCAGCTTGTACATAGATGTGCTCCCTTACACACTTCCAGGCTGTGTNGGCTAGAGGCAGAAAGAAAGCCGTCCACAAGAAAGGGAGGTCGTCAAGCACTCCGCTGACAATTTAAATCACGATCATGTACCAGCTGTGTGTTCGGACGCAAGCCCGGCAAGTATCGTTGCGATCTGCATGCTGTATCACTGATCACTTTCAGTGCCACGAGGAAATAGCGGCTGCTTCAAGTCAGGATCACGCGGGTTCAGGAGAGGACGCAAAGCTCAAAATCAAACAGGTGAGCGCTTGCATATTGGTTCGAGTGGCGCTTTTGGCGCATCGCGGCAGCTATGTTCAAGTTCAAGCCTGGTCACCGTTTCGCGGCTTTAGGGTTACAGTTTTACGTTTTGCAATGTTTGGAGCGCATTAGATCAATGAGGAAGCGATAAGTACGTGACTGTGAGCACACTTGCTCCTCATTCACCTGGCAGCGTGAGCTAGATAGCGGCAGACCTGCAGACAGCTCCTTTAGCAGTCAGCCTTGGAAGTGCTGAATGGAAGTGGTCACATGAGTCCTGCTTGGTTCACTTTCCACCATGCTGGCACGTTGCTGACACAGCTGCAGCTTTGATATGACATTGTGTGCAGCTTGAGCATTGTGAGAATCGCAGGCTGGAACAGATTACATTTGGGGTCTAAANGAAGGTTAGTGCTTTGGGCTCTGTACACCTCTGTGAACAAGGATACTGCCCAACATGCTGTGGGTTCATTGCCTGTGCCCTGCACACTTTAACGTCCCTCGCGCTGCATGGGCCGCATGCTTCTGTGACTGCGTGCCCACCTGCAGGGCACCTGTGCTATTGCAAAAGCTGCCCACACATGTGGTAATGATGCAGAGATGCCGAATTTACGGTGCTGTGAACATCAACTCGCAGTTGCCTGCNCCCCTCAGCTAAGTCAATGCCCTTCTGGAAAACCTTCTCCCACTCACTCCTGCTCTGACCCTTCGCTGCTTGGCCTCCAATCTGTTGTGCAGCGTGANACCTGGAGCACAGCAAGCAGATTTTACACCCATGAACAATTTGATTGAGCTAGAGAGTTTTCAGGCCTGCTGTTGCTTGCCTCTGGGAGTACAATTCGTGGAACTTTCCACTCCTGCTAGCACTCAAACGCCGTGCAGTATTCTCCACAGTACACTGTAGCCATTGGGTGGTGAGCTACCATGCTTAGCTGGGTTTATCACCACGAGGAACGTGTCATGCTTGCAGAAGCAGCCCTGATACAGGTTTAGATGCAGTCACTTTTACCAATCTTCGCTGTGACAACACTGACCGCAGCCATTGAGTGGCAACTTCCCACATTGGCGCCTCTGTCAAGACTGCAAAGCTAATGTGGACANCTCCCGCATGTCCCCAGCCTCTGCCTTTGTGGCCACCATCAGAGGTGCACCTCCTGCCTCTTATAACAATCACAATGATAATGACAACAGCGATAATGCTAATAATAATAATGCTAATATTAATAATAACNGTGAGTCTTGTTGATTATGAGCAGGCATGGCACCACCGACAGGTACCGCAATCACAATACACCGCTGGTGTTGTGCTCANCCGCCGTAGCCTGCTCTGCGTCACAGTAGAGCCTTGCGCGGTCTCCAAAAGCTGCTGATTGTTTCCAGGTCCTATCAAAGCGGCGAGGACGCTGCAGGATGTNAACAACAGCTCAGGACAGCAGCAGCAACTACCGATTCTCAGCCAGTGTTGCTTCCTCCGCTGCTCAGCAACAGTCATTTGNCAGCAAATGTAGCACATGCAAATACACCTGCTGTGTCTCTGAAGCAAAGTTTGGGGGCATGCAGGACATTGCAGATACGCTGCACAAGTTGACAATGTGCCCTCACTTTCCCCTTTTTGTGTAAAAGGAACCCTTACTTTAAGGAGCANTGCAGATGAGCTGCATGAGCTGCTGCAGAAAGAGAAGGAGCAAGGTGTGCAGCCAGACAGTGAGCATGCAGTTGATGCCTACCTCAAAGCCAATGTGGCTGACACGCCAGAGAAAGTCATTACAGAGGTCAGATATTNTGCTGAGAATTCCTGCACAGCTGCAGCTATGCTACCGCAGAGCGAATCTAGTGTGTATTCCTTGAGGAAAAATTGTTGCACCTCCCAAGTGGGGCAGCTCAATGCAATTTTGAGTGCCCTGTGGAAGCATTCCCGCAAAGCATGCATCCTTCTGCCCTGCTTATTCCCCTTGCACTCATCTTGAGCAGACATGCGCTTTGATCTCTGTGGTCCAGCTAGCGACTGCTTTGTCCTGCTACCAGCGCAGACTTTGGTAATACGCTCGCCAATTGACGAGCAACAACAGATTCGCGTTCGCNTGTGCACACTGCATTGCTCATTGCATTCAGGATAGATCATGTATGCCTTGTGCCTTTTCTTGCATGCTGTCGGTCTTGCACACTTTCATGCTCCACCAGTCATTCTCTATGTTGCACACACAACATCACAGCAGCTTGGCAGTAAGCTCAGACTGACACTGTGCTGCTCCCATGTTCTTGAGGGTCTAAACACTGGTTACGGTCTGAAATCAAAGTCGCTCACACGGGTGTTTAGTGCCAAGCAGGGCATGAGGGGTTGAGTCAAGCTGCATAGACACCTTGCCACAAGACTTGGCTGCCAGGAGGAGACGCTGCTCAGTCTCTCCTGGNCATGATGATCAGCTGCAGGCCGATGATGATGAAGAAGATGTACAGGAAAGCCCGGCTCTTCCAGAGGCCCTTGAAGATGTTGTACTCGTGCTTGATCTTGCGAGCGTTGAGCATGTTGAAGATCTGCACCATACCAGATCGANAAGAGCCAATGGAGCAAATGCCAACGGCTCATCCTCAGGTGGAAGCTTCTTCCCATCTGCTGACTCGTATCGCCCAAGCTCGCCAGCTCCCCAGTCACGCCCAGCTTCCCCAAGGCCATCCTCAAGGCCATCCTCCCCAAGGCCTTCCTCCCCAAGGCCTTCTTCANGCAGAACTACAACGTGAACTGCGACCCGCCAGAGTTGTACATGCACCACATCAGACAGCAAGTCACACAACTCGTTACCTGTCCCAGCAGGAATCACCATGCCATTGACTTGCGCTGTTGAAGTGGTGCCAGGCACCTCAAAGCTGCTGTCAGGCCCTGTGATGGCTGGCACACGCCGATTTGCCTGCTTGCCTGTTTGAGCAACTGCAGGAGCGGTGGGTGTCTCAAGCATCAGCACACCCCCCTGCANGGCTTGATGCCGGCTGGTGGGTGTGTTGCAAGCTCCAGCCAAACTGCTACATTGCTATCGTTCTCAGATGTGTTTCTGGAAAAGTATGTCAAGCCGTCTGACTCCATCAATGCAAGAAAAGCACTTTGCAAGTATGTGCAAGGCAGAGCATGAGGTTGTAGAGGCTGCACCTTTCAAAAAGTTACTGTAGTACTTACTGTGCTCCTGGCCAGTTGGTGTGTGCAACTTGTCCCCCATGGGGTGCATTCTCAACAACATGATGCTCTGCCTCCATTTTTAGTGTCAATGCATCAGTTCGGGCCAATAGGATCTCCTACATGTGGCTGTACTCGGACACAGCCTGCATGTGACAGCATGACCACATGCCTCTTCACTGCACACAAACACACATTCTTGNAGCACAGCACAGCACAGCACAGCACAGCACAGCACAGCACAGCACAGCACAGCACAGCACAGCACAGCACAGCACAGCACAGCACAGCACAGCACAGCACAGCACAGCACAGCACAGCACAGCACAGCACAGCACAGCACAGCAATCCCAGCTTTGGTGTCACACCGGCAGCCTGAAGTACAATGCTTGCCCTGACACTAATTGCAGCGAGCTGCAGTCAAACCTGAACTGTGTTGGAAGACTTGATGCAATCATTCACAGCAAAGGCTGGACTTGCGAGAATGCCTGACTGTCCATGTCTAGGTCTGCTGGCGGTTGCAGGAGTGTGAGACTGAGGTGGGGGAGGCANGCGCGTGACCTGGATCATCTTCATTGCAGTGTCAATCTTCTCCATGGCATGCGGCTTCTATGACCTGTACAAGAATGTTCCACATCTGGACAAGGTGAGAAATGCAGACAAACTGATCCAAAAGGCACCAAACATACAGCTGTTTCCTCATGCAAGCATGCAATGATAGCAACATGTCACTAATTCAACAAAGCATGCAACACATACCCAAAACATGCATATGTTTGACTGATACTCTGCAATCCAATATACAGTTCGTGGCCAGCGATGCTGCCACAAATCTTGCCTTTGTACTCGCTCAGGTTGGGCACACCATGTTGGAGAAACCCTTCAGGCTGAAAGNGCAACCATGTTGATGAGCGATGCAACTTGACATGACACCAACAAAGCTGGCACTGGCAGGGCCAGCAGCAATGTATCTGCAGCCTTGCCACATGAGATGAGCTCATCAAGACACTGTGAAGAGTGACTGCTCACCTTGGACCACTTGCCAATGGGGTCCAAGTTGACCCCTCTGTTAATCAATGCAGCAGCCAGCTCCCGCCGCCTTGTCTTCAACGTGTTGGTCCTCAGTGTGATTGGCCTCTTCAGCTCATTTGCTTCAATGCATGCAATGGCCTCGGGCACGCTGAACATGCCCAGGAAGGTATCCAGCATGAAAGTGTTGTAGCCGTAATATGTAGACAGGTCCCGCTTGAGTTGGTCCATGTAATCAGCACGAGCTCTGAGAGGTTGCTTTGGCTTCTTTCCTTTGGCTAATGCCTCCTGTTCCTTCTGCTTTGTAGCCTGCAAGCCACAGGCTTGCTGTCCTAACCAATCAACCACAAATTGCAACATAGATCATGTCATGAACTTATGCACAAATTCCAATCCCACCCAAAATTGTCACTGCTAGGGTGCTTGCAAACATTGTCAAGCAGACTTGCTGCCTGTTTTGATCCTGCTCTCCTCCAGGACGCTTGCAAGCTTGTTTGGCAGCTGCTCGACTGTCACTGTACTTCGGCCATCTGGTGCCAGCACTATACAGCTGAAACTTACTGACGTCAATGACCAGATGGACGGAATGACAGTGACAGTCAAGCAACTGCTACACAATGAGGTTGTTTTGCTTCTGGTTGGTTTGCACAGAAGTGGCAGCCAACATGGTGGTGTTAGAGTCGCGCTGCATGCGCAACTTGATGCTGTCACACAGTCAGGCCTTGATAAGGCTTGATATACATCCTGTGCACAAGCACTGCATCTCACAACTGCATTGGCTGGACAGTCCTGTAGTGAGCTACTGAATGTGCTTAGCAATGCAATGCAGCCTCTAGGAGTTGTGTCTAATGCTGCCTTGAGCATAGGTGAATGAGATGCATCCATGCGTGGAGGTGCTGTGGGTATGGTTGAGCATGGGTTGAAGACAACTAAGCTGCATGTGGGCACCATCAAAGCTCTCCCATGACGCGTGGGTTATGTTACATGTGCAGTGATGGTATACCTCCACATTGTCAGAGATGATGCAATCACTGTTCTGCATGTGTCAGCCCATGGCAAGAAAAGGGAGCAGGCAACACCTTGAAGGTCTCTAGGAGCCGAGCAGTTTCCTTGATGCGCCGGGATACAAGCGCTAAATCTGGGGGACCACGCCCCTCTACTTCTACCTCTTGCCCACTGGGCAGTGTAAAGTGCTCGCTCTCCTCTATGTTGGTTTCCATGTCTGTGCCAATGTGTGCAGCTTCTGCTGCTGCCGCCCTCTCAGCTTTTGCCCTACAACCACAGATGTTTGGCTTGACATCCTGTCTCGCAATGTGTTGTCTTAACACAATCCGCCTTTGCTTGGGGCATCGATTGTCATGCTTGGCGCCCTGCAAGGATGCTGCAGACAACGTGAATCCTTGAGACTCTGCTCATGTCAGCAGCCTTGAGCCCCAACACTTGTATGGTCTGTGACTCCTAAGCTGCACACAATGACCTTCGCCAGCCATGTGTCATCATGCCAGGTGACGCACCCCCTAGTGCTGTCTACATATGGCTGCAGAGGTGTGTCTGATCACTATACTTCATTTGCTAGTCAACCGTACAGCCAACCCCATGGATGTGACAGCTGTTGACATCAGCATCCCTGGCACTTTGCATGCAAAACTCACACGCAATTATGCCTTTCACCTTTTCTTGTCGAGCAGCTTGGCCTTCTTTTCAATTGCCAGAAGGGGCTCATCTGCATCGCTGTCACCAGACGCATCTGAGACATCATCATCTGTGTCATCACCTTCACCATCATCACTGTCACCTGCAACAGCAAGCAGCTCAATCATCTCCAAGACAGGTAGTAACTCCAGAAATACAATACGCAAGGGCTGATGCAGGGCACATGTGCTGCATGCATGTCATGTCACTGTTGAAGGCATGCCAGGGGCATAAGTCAGTATCAGTACAGATCACCGGCTGGATGCAACCAGGACTCTGAAACGCAAGCTGCAAGATTTGAAACAAGGCTCAGGACCAAACAGCAAAGGTAAGTGTGTGCTATCTGATGCTGCTGCAAACACTGTAAGGCAGGCTATTCTGACAGTCCATCTTGGGGCCTCAATGACAAGCGAGACAAGAGCAGCAATGTAGCCTGGAAGAATGTAGCAGTTGCAGCAGCACCCTGGTGTAACCTGCGCCACCTGTGGGGCGTCACCACTTGAGCAGCAGTATCACTTGTGTTTTCATGCTCATATCAGTAGACTGGGTTGCAGATGGGTTGTTACAGACTCACGAGTACGCATGACATCTCATGGCAACAACAGTAGCGAGATGTGCCCAGCAGTATCAGCCTGACCCAGCTCTGTGCACTGCCAAACAGCTTGACCACCAGTCTGTTGGCTATCTTGGCAACAGACCAAGATTGTGCTGGTCACCATGCGCGTGAGCCAAGTCTGCAACAACGGGTATGGCTGCTACTGCTGAGCAGGTAGTGGCCGGCATAGGCTGATCAGACTTGAATGACAAAAGGTGTACCAGCAACGCTAATTGGGCTGTGGAGTTGCTCAAGTCAACACCATCCTGGGAGCCATTGCTGCTACTTGAAGCTGTCTGTATGTACGTGAGGAAATGTACATTGCTACATTTCCTCACGTACATGTAGCAAACAGCAGGGTGACCGATATGCACAGACACTGTACAGGGGATGCAGGGGGAAACGTACTGGCGTCACTATCATCATCTTCAGCACTGTCAGAGCTGCCCAGCAAACCATTACCAGCTGCAACATTTAGCGCATCATCCAGCTCTTCATCATTGTCCGCATCATCATCCAGTTGTGAAGCTAGCTCGTCCTCGTTCAAGTCATCATCAATCTCATCCTCAGCATCGTCATCATCATCACTAGCATCTGCAAGGAGCTGCTTGGCAGCGTCTGCACAGCAGCAAAGCAATGCTACAGCTAACTATCTACACCAGGACTACTGAAGCACTGGCTCCAAACAGGGTGCCATGTGATCTTCCCCAGCAGGCGGCTGCACAACGTCATGCCTGTATGCAAGCACTACAGGGCTGTTCTTTGTGTACAGAAACAAGACATGCGCAGACAAGCAACTGCAGAGGGTCAAACCTGATGCTGCATCTTGTACAGCGTTTTGCGGCAGTTGGAGCAGTACATGACAAATTACCAGGTAGCCACTAGATTACACACAACATCATGCACTGACAAGATCAGCCAACACCACAAATTCTGTTGAGGACGTGAAGACCATGTATAGCTGCTATATAGCATCTCACACAACTCAACAGCACACAGAACACCATGTATCTCAGCTTGAAGTGCTTGCCTTTTGCAAGCTTCCTGCTCTGATCTGTCTGAACAGCGCTGATTTCCTCATCACCGCTATCTGAGTTGTCATCGGACATGCTAAATGATGCCCCATCAAGCTTAGATCCACTCAGCCCAGAGCCTGACTCTTGATCTTCACTCCCTTCCTCACTGTCTGAAGCGCCTACAGTAAGGTAAATGATGTTGAGCATGACTACAATGTTGAATGTGGTCAAGCTCAATGCTTCAAGTTTCCCACATACTGCATCTGCAGCTCTGTATACTGTGTACAGCTCAATGAGTGGGTGACAAAGCACGCTGCCTGAAATGTGTAGTTGTGTACACAGGGTTGCATGAGTACCCATTGCTTTACTCCAAAAGGTCTTTCCAACTTCAGGAGGTCAGCGTGGCTTCACAAAGATTCATCTTTGACACTAGTGAAACATGAGCATTGAGGGCAGATCCACAAACAAATGGCAGAGTTATAAGCATATATGACTGCTGAATTGTGTCGATTTGCAGATACATGCTGCCATCTGCTACAGGCACCTATGGTACCAAGAAATGGAGGTGATAGCACATGCAGACAACACTGGTGCTCCACAACAGAACATGTACCTAGTGTTACGCAATTGGGGTGGCGCTGTTACACCAGACAGACAACATTACACTGGCAGAGTCAGTGGGAGAGTATAAACTTATGTATCATGGGTACACTTACTTGCCATCTCATCACCATGATCAAACTCATCGGCAAGTACCCCTGCAACATCCAGGACCTGATCAGCAAGGCAATACCCAGTGTGTTCATGTATGCCAGCACCTATCACGCAGTGCTTGTACTGCTGCAACTGATATTTCAGGCTGCATGTAGCATGAACACACACGCATGCTTTCACTGACTGCTGTGTCACGCATTGCTTCACAGCGCATGCAGCACAGCACAGTTGTAACGTGGAGCTATGCCATCAGGGTCTGCAGATACAATTATACAAGAGACAAGCTTCTAGAAGAATTTGCAGTGACAGGGCAAGATGACACAGTGCAGTAGTGCACATATAGAAAACACCGTGAAGTTATGGGAGCACCTTACCTTCGCTGTCACTGCTGCCTGCATCCTCAGCATGGTGGCTGTCAACTGCAGCCTGCTTACGTTTCAGCCAGCTTTTATTTTGATCACTGAAGCCCCTGTCTTGTTTGCTCGCTGGTGCCTGCAGTAAGAGGTATAATAGCATCACAAACGGAGGTAACTTGTTCAAAAGCGTAAGATACTGAAAGGATTGCATATGCTTGTATGGCTTAGTCAGGCAGATCCTGTCTCGTGTGTTGCACAAGCACGTCACTGGATGCACTGCTGGCTACAGGCAGACTTAGGACGCTCAGTCCACTCACTTTGACCACGTCTGCAAGTGTGCGGTTTACTGGCTTCGCTGCTGATGACGGGCTTACGCGCAGCTTTGCCCTGGAAAACACCACAGGCAAGTGAAAGGCTGGAAATGAACAAGGCACTGCACAACAGCTTGCTAGTGGTCTGACCCGCTCATAGGGGCTTATACCTTTTGTTTGGTGGTCCTCGCGTGAGACTCGAGGGCCCAGCTGAGCTGGTGGTGCTTCTGCATCGTTTTGCCATTTCGATTGCTGTAATTTGTGCGAATTTCAGCGATGCCTGCTAGACCAGGCTGCGGAGCGACGCTCAAGCTCCCATAGGGTTCACTCAGGGTTGCACATTGTGACTTCCGTTGCAACTTCTTGCGCAACAAGGGGCAATGGAGAAAAGCCCCTACTGTACTGATGCATGCGGGGCTGCCCGCAAACCTCGTTGTAATCGATCAGCGTATCGGAGCGGAGTGTTATGCGTGTTGGCATTGCCTTTGCGCACTTGTGTTTTGAGTTTTGGTTGCGTTGAGCTTGCTTGCGTCAGCGTTCCGGGTACACACGTACCGTCACGCGCACCTCCGACATGTCTGACAATGGTACACTGTACGGAAAAGAGTTCGAGGGTTGTCGCAGGGTCACAGTGGACTCGAATCAGCGTGTCATGGATGCCCGCATGTACTCGACTCCCGAAAACTTGGCACAGCTACTGGAAAACGCTTACGCTGTGTTTGACCTTTTCAATGCGACACAGTGCACCATCTCTGTGGTGGACGATGTTGTCAGTTATGTTAGAGCTCGAGGCACCAACGTTGCCACAAGAATGCCTATCCGTCGGGCATTTCAGGTGCTGGACAATGGCCTCGGTATTCCGCACAAAATAGTAGACGCTGTGATGCGGTACGGATTCCGCGGCTTTGTGGACCAGAAGAAGAAATTGGGTACGCAAGAGGCCGCGCTTTTGGTGAAGTCGTTTATCGAAACTGCATTCCATCATGTGAGTTGGCTTGCAGGATGCAACAACCATGGCTTGAAAGCAGCCTGCTCTGGATTGAGCCCTGCCTGGGCGTTGCTGTTCAGCAAGTACAAGGATGACACAGGTACTCTCTGCACTGGCAAGGGTTGAGTCATCTGAGCAACAGGATGCTCAAGCTTTACACGCTTACCAGCATCTTCTGTCACACCTTGTCGCACCTTGTCACACCTTGCATGTCATGCGAACACTTGCTGCATGTTGCCCTTTTTTTACAATATGTTCTGCCAGCAGACCTGCAGGGAATGCTTGATGATGCGTTGCAGGAGCTGTGAGGTGCTGTATCATAGGATATGGCAGCAACTTTGACCTTGAAATGAACATGGACTTTGTAATCATCACCTGGCCAGACCATGTCAAGTGTGAGACATGGCAGGAGCTGCAGGAGCATGCGCAGGGCCTAGGTGGAGAAACAGCCTTTCGCCGCCTGTTCAGGCAAGGTGGGGAAGCGTGGGCTCCCCTTGAGGACCTCAGCACAGCCTATGAGTATCTGGATCAGATTCCGGAGACTGGTGTACTTGGTCTGTTCCCCATGGGTCAGCCTTTGGAGGGGCTTGATCAGGCACCTGCAGAGGTACATGCATTTGAAGTGCAGAAAGTGAACAGCAGCAACGACTTGCGCAGGGATGTCAAACGCAGCTCTGAGATCAGCTAGCATAGCCTAACTAGTAAGCAACTATGATTGCGTTTGCATGACAGGAGATGCATCTGTGGTGTTCAGCTTAGCAGACTGCACATACAAAATAGCAGTCCTGCACAAGCAAGCATTTCATTGTCGGCAGACAAGTCTGTGTGGATGGTCTCTAGAAGCATGAGGCAGTGACTGATGTCCATCAAACTGTTGTTCAAAGATGGGATTTCTTGCCTGGACTTGTTGCAACTTATGCTCTGACGTCTGGTGTGTATTGCCCTAAGCAAGACCTGTTCAATTTGCGGGCCTACATTGAGTTCTCAGCCACTGGCGAGACTGCCTGCAGCCCAAGTTGGCGATTCAGTAAACGCCCAAGTCAATTGGTACACAAGTGCTGTGCACTGTTGCATTCTACTGCAGGCATGCTCGGCTGCCAATCTATACAAAACTGTAGTAGTTACGGTGTCTGAGCTGCAAATGGCAGACGGCCCTTCACGCCCAATTCACTAATGCGCTGTGCAGGTGATAGTCACTAATGATGACATTGTTGTGTCAAATGTGAGCATGGCAGAGCTTGTGGCCAAACATTTTGTTGAAAAGGACATGCGCCTCTCGAGCAATGCATATTGGAAGGGCTACAAGGGTTTCACAACCCGCCTGCAGGTTTGTAAGCCAATTGTCTGCATGGTATATTGTGCGAAGTTTGCGCTCAGGTGCATTGGGCTTTGCATNACATCACCAAACTGGACTTCACACAACACAAACAGTCACATGCGCCTGGAAATGAATGCACATTGTCTTGTGTTGCAACCCCATGACCTGACTCTTGCTAAAAGAGCGCTAGAACTGTGTTGCAGACTATATGTCGCCATGCAGCGTAGTTCATTCTGCAATTCAAGCGACAGCATAGCAAAAGGTGCTCAGTCTGCCAAGGCAGCACAGGCGTGCTGCACCTAAGCCTTGTTAGAGGTTTGACATGATGCTGCTGTTTACCTGCTTTTCACTGGGGGCTGAAGGCGGCAGCTGCCCCTCTGGAGGTGGCGCAGTGGCAGCTGGAGGTGGCCGCTTCAGCAAGTCAGCCATGGTACCCGTGCCAGGAGCCCCAGGCCGCCCCCAAGAGGGTCGCACGGGCTCCTGCTGGAGTGTTTGCTGAGCAGCTGGTGGTGGCCTGAATAGCATTCACGTATCAGGACAGCCATGTCGGGCAAGGGGTGGCATCATGTTGGTCAAACATTGGTCATTAGTCAAGCATCTGAACATGCAATACATGTTGTAGAAGGGTTATTGATCTCCTGCTGCAGGACCTTTCAGGTGACTCATGTTGGTGGTGTTCTGCTGGACGCACATATAAATTGCACTGCCTCCTGTTTTTACTCAGCACAGCTTTGAGCGACAATGCTTTGTTGCCTGCAGATGATGCTTGCTGATCAGCTGTGGAACCTCTGGCTGCAGTGCAACTGGCAGCATAGCTACAGGGTGTACAGATGCAGCATGTGCTTGATGTGCCTTGAAAGGCTGTTACTGAAACAATTTTGCTGTGGCATGCAGCAGAAAGCTGTAAGGCGTGCAGTGAGATTCAACAGATACTTGTGTCAAGTATTCTCTTTGGAAAGGTATGCCTGAAAAAACACCTGTTACCTAACCTGTGTACTCTATATCAACGATGTTGTGACAACAAGTGATAGCAACAACTGGCAATCATATCGAAGTTTGATCATGATACCATAAGGTTACTGTATCAAGGGTCAATGTGATGAGACTCTTGTGCAACCCTATCATTCGATGTTTCACAGACAAAAATGTAATCTGTCTCAGTGATGCTTCCCACACCTGATGTAACATGCATGCTGATAGTCGCTGTACGAGCAGTGGCAGCATAGCTTTCAGCCTGCGACCCATGTGTGTTGCACCAAGGCAACTTGTTCAGGGAACGAAGCGAAACTATTTGGGTCTGTGCAGAAGNGATCCTGCACAATGCTTTTACCATGTGGCATAATGCAAAGAGCCTATGTCATGGCAGCTCTATCTGTAGCTCCTGCTGGCACCAATATTGCTTAAGCTAAGCATGTATGGTATGTTACTAGTTCGTGCTTACACAGCAACCAGGCCGTCTTGGGTTGAGCACCTCAGCACATCTCTTCAAGGCGTCTGTAGGCATTGATGAGAAGGTGCTTGAGATGCCATCTAAATCAGATTAACTCACCTCTGTTCTGCATACTGTGATATGGTAGTAGACATGGTAAAACATCCTACTAGCCAGGCTGAGGCTGTGTTGTCTGACTTCAAACGACATACCACTCAACACAGCTACGAATAGAATGCTGGCATCAGCACAAGGATAGGACATTGCACAATGTGATACTGAGGTGCACTGATGAACTAGTTCGCTGACAGCACACAGCTCTCAGTGCCACCAGCCAAATGTTTGTGATGACACATTCAGACTTGCAGCAAGGATACATAGCAGGCAGACATGACACACCAAAAATCTGAGCTGAAGCAAGCTGGTGTAATCTGACTGAAACTGAAACAGCAATGCTAGATAACATGCAAGATGACATACATATCTCAGATTTGTGAATTGAGACTGTAGGGTGTGTCCATGCGCCCATTTTGCAAGTTAGAGGCTTGTACGCCGTTGTTGCCTTGCTGTGATGTGTATACAATCATAAGGACTGTACTTGTCACTGCAACGCATGAGCTCATAGCAACAGCTAACGCTATAAGATCGCCAACCTGTGAGCGTTTTCTGAGTTCTGCTTCTTCTCGAGCCTTCTGCTTAGCCTTTCTTCTGGCAGCAACATCCGCAGCATCTTCCTCGACAGCTTCTGCCATCTCCTCATCACCATCCTCGTCAGCCTCAGGCACTCGGATCTCATACTCATTCTGAGGCTTAGGGAGGCCTGCTAAGCCTGAGCGCAACTCACTGGCAACACGAGCCTGGCGAGCACGCTCAGCCTGGCGGCTGCCGGGTATGATGCTGTCAGGATCATTCAGGCCCAGCTCGTCCCTGATAGGTGTTTTGCCATGCTGGGCTGCACCTGGTCCACCTGCAGATGGTCAGCTTGCTTGCAACAATGTTCACCAATGGGTCTGGCTCTTGCATTGCCAGTGGTGCAGTGTCATTGCATACCGACATACCCTGGCCAAAGTTTACAGTGCAGTCAAAGGCATGCATGCTCAGTTCGACTTAAGTAGTGTCTTGCTGCGTAGTCAGTCTAACAGGTGTGCAACTGGCAGTGCTGCTGATGCAATGCCCTTGCTGACAAGCTGCCAGTAGTACTCTGTTGGGGTTCTGCCAGGCAGTCAGGATGCTGTCAGGATCAGTGTAGCTCTGTAACACTGCTGACAGCATGCTGACTGGGTCTCTTCTGGGTTGCACCGAGGCCTTAATGTGCTCTACAGTACTGTGCATCACTGCTGCATGTGTGCTGAATCCCGGGTGGCTAAAAGCGACACCATGCAGGGATTTCCACCGGTACACATTACACAGGTACCCTGCTGAACAATGGCTCAGAGGGGGATGAGTTTTGTTGCCCAACACACAGCAGCAACTGACTCATCAACTATGCCACAGCCAACTATGGTTGGCTGAAAGGGTGTTGCATGAAAACATACTAGCTAAGCAGGACCGCACACACAAGACATGTTTTCAGCTGGTGACAAACAACTGTCAAGCTTCCAGTCAGACAGTCCCTTAAATCAAATACGAAGCTTGTTTAGAATATGACTTACAAAAGGGAAATACAGGTTTACGCCTAAGCATGGTGCCCTGCTGTACAAGTCAGTGAGCAGCAGTGAGACTAAGCACATTGGACACTCTGGTGACGGAGATGCCCACATCATCGCTCTTGGTACTTCTCTGATGAGAAGGGCCCCTAGCATTCTATTGAGCACTGGTTGCCGTAGTGATGAATGGCAGTAAGATGGAAACTAACCTGGTGAGCGGAGGGGTGTTCCAGCCACAGACGGAGTTCCTGGGATGCCAGCCATGGAGGAGTGGCCAGCAGGGGTCTGACCCGAGGCCCAGCCATGAGGTGTAGCCCTGACTGAGGTGGAGCCAGCTTTGGGGTCCAGGCTGTCCCCAAAGTCCCCTTTCTCAATGTGCACCCCACTGGTGCCTCCCATGAGAGGGGTCTGGCCCTGCTGCAGGCGGGCCAGGTTTTGGGCTTCCATGAGCAACCTATCCTCTCCACCTGCTGCTGCTCTGGGGGTACGCATGGGGGTTGCAAACCTGCAGCACATGAGTAAGCAGACATGGCTTCAATTATATCTCATTGTGTCCAGGCAAGGCCACATGGCGCCAGCGTTGTCTGCTATACCACAAGTGACCCAGCCCATTATTGGAGTTTGTGTGCGATGTGTAAGACAGGGCCTCAATCAGGCTTGGTTGCTCATGCACACAGACACACATCAATCAGGTTGTACAGTATTTCCTTTGTTGCCACTCCCAACTGCTGTCCCTTTCACTGGTACCTGATTACAGTTCCAGCCTGTTGTGCCTTCACACAGCCAAGTGCACTGCACTGTGTGGCTTCATCACTGTTGATTGGCAAGACTTTTAGTGCATGAGAGATGACTGTTGGGCATGCGATACCTGAGAATCTACTTTCAAACATACCGTTGTGGCGTTTGATAGTCTCCCAGCAGGCGCCGGGTGGCATCAGTGCCCCCCTCTGCCAGGTCAGCATCCATGTCAACCCCCTCACCCCCTTTGGCAATCTGCTGCAGCTCCTGCTCGCTGATTTGAGGTGCAGGCAGCATCATCTTGCTGCGCCGCTGCACCTTGGAGGCGTCATTCAGCTCCAACCCCTTTGCCACTGCATCTGGCCTGTTGTGCCTGTCCTTTAGCTTGTCTCTGTCTACGTCTGCCTTCATCAAGGCCTTTTCAATGTCCTGCAGCAGGACAGGTGTCAGTCACATCTTGTCAGTGATGTACTCTCTTCACTCTGCTCCTGACGCATGGTATCACAGCCAAAGCTTGGCTTGCCAAGGTCATACAGATCAGAAGAGCAAGTGCAAGTTTCATAACCAGATGTACAGTGTACAGGATCACGTGGGCTGAATGTACAGCCAGTGAAACTCAAGACGTGCTGCTTCAGCAATTCAGGTGGGGTTGAGAACACACAACATACCTTACGCCTCTTGCCTTCCAATTCTTCCAGGGTCTGCGGCCGGAACTCCTCGCCAACCTCCTTGGAACGCTGATTCTCCTCAGCAGTGTCAAAATACCCAATAGCAGGCCGCTTCTCAAATGCAACTTCGTTATTGTAATTGATGCCGCGCCTTCTTGATCCCTTCTGCCGCAGCTCAATGCCAGCTGCTTGCAGCTCTCGCTTCTTCTGCAGGCTTGCTAAGCGTCTGGCCTCCTCCAGCTGCTTTTCCCGGGACTTTCGCTTGGCCTTCTTACCCCTGCATTGATACACAGTCTTTTGCTCACTGTGGCTTGCATACAGAGACACTGTTAGGTAGCTGCAAATGAATGCCATAGTGCAACAGATACACATGGCTTTCTGACCTTGTCATACTGAAAATGCCAGTGATCCTTTGCTGACTTCCAGTAATGCATTCATCAAAGCTCGCATACAGGGCAATGATTGCGTTGATGCAGAGGCACTCAAGCTGTAGCAAACACACATATGACTCTCCGATTCAACAACAAAAAGCTGACTCCACTCAACAAAAGGGTGCACGTAATCAAACACGCAGCAAACAATGTTGCTCAGACAGAGTGTGAGGCAATACAGTATACAAACAAGTGCTCTGCTATTGAATGCGTATATAGTAATGGTGTAGCTGCTTGTTCTGACTATCGGATGGGACAAGTGCATATAGACAACTGCTACCTTGTGTTAGCTAAGCGGGCCCTGGCTTCTGACAGCATCTCCTTTTCATCCTCATCCATGTCAATAGGATCTGGTCTAGCAGGCTTGGCTTCTGGGTTGGGGTCAATTTCTCCAGGCCGTAACCTCCTGGGGTCATCTGCCGGGTCATAATTGTCATCCTTGGACGCAGCTGCATCTCTGCATCAGCACAGTTGTATGAGGCCGCAACTTACTTCTGGCTGATGACAGGCTTGCAATTCATACTGTGCGCCAAGTGGCAAGGAAAGGCTCACTGTATGTTGAGTGCAACATTCATCACAGCTTCAGGTGCAGTCAGGTGAGCAGGTCCAACGTGCCATGCAGATGGATCATGTATGCATCACACAGTCAGTGTAAACGAATAGATTCACATTTTTGCTTGACAAGATAGCACATTGTGTTTATAAGATAACCATTGCAGGCACATGAACAGCATGCATGAACAAATGAATGACCATAGAGAGCAGGCCTAGACTTGGCAAGCAGAGACGCATGGGGAGCGTGGTAACTTACAGCAGCTTTTCATATCGCTCCAAGCACTGAGCAGGAGTACGTCCAACGATGGGTGCAATGGTCCGCCACTGTGTTGGCATCAGCTTTGCTAGGTGAAGCAATTTTTCATCCTCGTCTCTGGTCCACTCTGTTTTGCGGATGTTGGGATCTAGCCACTCATACCAGCGTGCTTTGCACTGCTTGGCTGACTTTCTCACAAGCAGAGACGAGATACGAGCCCACTGGTTCAGGCCATATTTCATAACAGCTGCCTTCAGGATCTCATCCTGCAACAGCAATTTCACGTACATGTAAATCCGACGAGTCCTGCTGCCATGTCATCACGCTGGTTCAATTGATGCCAACATACCTCTGTGTTCTTCCACACTCCACCCTTTATCATGATCCTCATCTTGGCTGACTTTTCCACGTGGCCAGGCTAGTGTCCTAGGTCAGCTACGGTCTGCGACCGCAAGTCGATGTATATCTGACTGCCTGGCAGTGTCGCTCGTGCAAGTGCACATTCGCAGCGGTTGAAAGGAGTTGCAACATGCAGGGCTGTAGGAAACACGAGCTAGGGCTTTTCCTGCTAGGGCTTTCCGGTTGCTCAGTCTCATCAAGAGCACATTCAATAGCTTAACTTGCCGCACTGTTGTATGGGCAGTGGTTGCAAGACATTACATCATGCCGCACTGTGTTTTGTGACACGAGTCGTTTGACCTCAGTGGGTGTGGCTACTCAGCTTGACGCTTGATCACCACTTCTTGTAGTATGCCGGAGGACTGGAGTTCCTTGAAGGTTGTCGATCTAAAGGAAGAATGCCGAACAAGAAACCTCCTGGTGGGCGGCAAAAAGGCTGAGCTTGTTGCCCGGCTCGAGGAGTACGAAGCGAACGAGGTTAGCTGTCTGCAGACATGCCTGGTGCTGTTCTGCTTGCATTCACTCGTACAGGCATCTGCAGACACGAAGGTCCTGTAGTGAAGTCACCAAGTCCTCTTGGGTGCTTTGTCTCAACGGTCTGCTTGTTGCAAGCAGGGCAAAGACACAGGTGCTGCTGATGCTGGCAAGCCAACCAGCAAGGAGTCAGCGGGCCCTGAAGATGAAGGTGATGAAGAGCCTGCAGCAGACACCCCAGCAGCTGACACAACAGCACCTGCAAGCTCCCACGACCAGGCACCAACAATCTCTGTAAAGTCAGCACCAAAGACAAGTGCCAAAGCTGCCAAACAAACAGCTTCAGCAGCAGCTGAGATCGTAACAGCAGATGAAGCAGCCCCTTCCAGCCCTCCAGAGCATCACACCACAGATGACAATGCTGCTAGGCATGAGTCGGCACATGCAGCTGCTACACCAGTGGAGGACGCTGCAAACAGCAAAGCTGCAGATGANCTGGCAATCATATCGAAGTTTGATCATGATACCATAAGGTTACTGTATCAAGGGTCAATGTGATGAGACTCTTGTGCAACCCTATCATTCGATGTTTCACAGACAAAAATGTAATCTGTCTCAGTGATGCTTCCCACACCTGATGTAACATGCATGCTGATAGTCGCTGTACGAGCAGTGGCAGCATAGCTTTCAGCCTGCGACCCATGTGTGTTGCACCAAGGCAACTTGTTCAGGGAACGAAGCGAAACTATTTGGGTCTGTGCAGAAGGTTAGTAACTAAATGCGAAACTGCTAAACCCCTTTAAAAATTGATCCACTGATGCGAAATTGACGGGAGAAACTTTATAGGCTGTTTTGGGACTTGCTGCACCTGTTGAGCACTTCACTTGCGACACGAAAATTTTTGTATGTTCAAGTTGTATAGTGGATCATCGTATGAAGAATAGTCACTTTCAAACAGCATGTACTAGCATAGGGGGTCTGCCATTTGTGCTAGAGGTGTCTTCCACTAGCAGACAATGCTCCTGTGTGACAGGTGAGCCGCCTACTGCTCAGAGCCCGTTAGAATGCAACAAGATCATACAGCACATATTCCGCCATGTGTCTCCGAAACCTTTCGTACCAAACAAACGGACGTCCGAAACATGTACGAAAGTGGTTATTAACGTATCGCACATTTGACAGGGCTCAAGTAAACTGCGAAAGTAAGTAACTTAATAACTAACTGCAAAACCAGTTAGGTTTCGCTTCGTTCTCTCAACTTGTTGACTTGCTAGGAGGGCGCTGTTCTCACAGACATGAACAGCGCACCACTGACATGCTGAACCCAAGCTAATATGCACGTCAAGCTTGATGGTCAGGTAGCAGTACATGCTGGCTGAGCAATCTATGACACACATGTGTGCGTGCAGTCCTACCTGGAAGGGGAAGGAGCGGATACAGGGGCAGCCTCTGTCTCGTCCCAGCCATCTGCAGCTCCTGCTCCAGCAGTGCCCTCATCAGCAACTGGTTTGGCAACACTCTCGGGCCGAGCAGCACCTGCGTTCAAGGCAAGGCCTACGCTCTAGCTAGGCGTCAAAACCGATGCATATCCCACGAGGCAGTGCTAGTTACCTCGAGCAGACCGTGAGCGATCTCCGCCTTGCCTGTCCCCACGACCGTAGCCTCGACCGCCTCGTGTGCTGTTGCTGAGCGAGCCCGTACGCTTGACTTCAACTATCCGTGGGTCCTTCGCTGACTCAGCTGCTCGCTGCAGACAAAGCGCAGCAGCTCGAACGCCTGACCGATGCAGCTGTGTAACAGTTGCGACATTGTACCTGCTGTTTCCTCTTGCTTTTGGACACAAACTCCGAAAAAGGGTCTGCAAAGCGCGTTCTGTGTTACGAAGGTACGCTGCTTGTATAAGTGCATAAACGCTTGAACGCTGCAAGAGCCTTACTCTCAATCAATCTAGCTGTCGCTTCATTGGGATCGTAGTTGCACTGCTCAAGCGTGTGTGTGATGACTTCTTCATCCGCACCAGTTGCTTCTTTGATCCGTTCTAGCAATTGCTTGGTTATCTTTTGCTTAGAGTCTTTACTGCTGCTTTGGGCAGCATCCGAGCGCGTCATCTCTGCGCACGATTGCCTAGACGGTCGTTCGATTTGTCAATGATGTCTGTCTCACCAGTGCAGCCAGCAGCCTAGCGCAGGTAGAGGAAAGGCAGTAGTGCAACCCTAACCACCAAGAAGAAGGCTGCCTGTCTCCATCGATGTGATCTGCGAGGCACGTGCAAGGACACACGCACAGCGGTTTTCACGCTTTTTCGGAATTCCAGTGAGACATGATATGTCCCAGCATGAGATCTGTGTATAGCGCATAAACACCGAATCGCAAGTAGTGTTGCCAATTGCTTAGCAGGCCATGTACATGGCTGAATAAAGCTTGATCCCAACGAGATACAATAAGCATCAAGACCAGAGCATGTCACCCCAATTATGAACGCATCCTAAGGTACACTAAGCCTATGTCAGGTCTCAGCACATGTACAGCTGTGCAGGTGTCCGCATGGCGTGCACGGTCAGACTCATCAACATTTGTTGTACACATGACCTGCACATAACCAAATCAAACATTTACACTTTTGTTCCGTAACAGCATATCCCTCTCATGCAACAGATCACGGTACTTGTTCTGCAGCTTCTGTTCGCGATCTCGCTGCTGCTGCACAAGGGACTGTAGTCCAGCTCGCCGCAGAGGTGCTGCACGCTGCTCACGGACAGACAGAGTCTGAAAGCTCACAACTTCAGTCGCAGCATTTTGCACCTTGTCAGTCAAGTCTGCAAGTTCATCTTCCAACAATTTCTGCCTCTTTTCCAAGCCACCAGTCACAAGAGCAACCTTGCTCTCGATTTTTGATGCCCGCTCTGCCTCCTTCTTCATCAGGTCAAACGTGGTGTGGTACTCACCCCGCACTGAGTCCAAGCGGTCTGTGTTGGTGGCTGACGCTGCTCGGCCATACTTGTGCTGCATTGGGAGGTAGATAAAGTCCCGCACCGCAGTCGTCCAGGCATCCCTGTACTCTTCTTCAGTTGTGTCGGTGTGCCCCATAGCTTCACGCACAAGCTCTACCTCTTCCTCTATCATGAACTGAGCCTCGTTCATCTCTGCTTCTGAAAAGGTGTTCCAGTCCCGAAGAAGAGCAGAAGAGTCATGAGAGGGCTCAGGCTGCTTTCGCTTCTTATCTTTCTTGCTGGTCTTCTCCTGTGCATGCATGGGCTGCTATCAGTGTGCTGCTGTCAATGGGCAGCTGTCAACACGGTGTGGTGATCACACTGCAGGGTTTTGAACGACTCATCATGTGACCAGAGTACATTTTGCCTGCCTGACACAACACAGCAAGCACAACTGCATCAGCAAGGTGTGCAATGACCAGGTGTGGGTTGTGACATGTTGCTGCTGCTGCCTCCTTCAGCCCTGTGTGTTGACATCACATGTCCAACACTTCTTCTGCTTGCCATGAGCATATACAAAGGCTGTCATGGGGGACTACACCAAGTGAGAATTTCACTAGCGCATGAGGGCCATCATTCATGCAGCGCTGTACAGCGTTGGCGTCAAGCAGCAACCAGCAACCATAAAACGACAGGTCAGCACTGGCAACATGTAGCATACATAAAAATCTGATGACATGTTGGTGGCGTACCTTGATGGGATACTTGGCAGCATCATGCTGCAGCAACAGCATGATCTCATTTTGCAGGAGGGCTTCAGCAGCCTCTTTGAGGGGCAGGGCATCCAGTGTAGCCTCTGGTCTGACTGCCGCCACCCCGTCCAGCACTTTGGGTCTCGGCAAGCCTCTTTGCAGCACCTGAGGGCACCAATACTCGGTCTCAACATCTGTGAGTGATGTGCATGATCCTGCACAATGCTTTTACCATGTGGCATAATGCAAAGAGCCTATGTCATGGCAGCTCTATCTGTAGCTCCTGCTGGCACCAATATTGCTTAAGCTAAGCATGTATGGTATGTTACTAGTTCGTGCTTACACAGCAACCAGGCCGTCTTGGGTTGAGCACCTCAGCACATCTCTTCAAGGCGTCTGTAGGCATTGATGAGAAGGTGCTTGAGATGCCATCTAAATCAGATTAACTCACCTCTGTTCTGCATACTGTGATATGGTAGTAGACATGGTAAAACATCCTACTAGCCAGGCTGAGGCTGTGTTGTCTGACTTCAAACGACATACCACTCAACACAGCTACGAATAGAATGCTGGCATCAGCACAAGGATAGGACATTGCACAATGTGATACTGAGGTGCACTGATGAACTAGTTCGCTGACAGCACACAGCTCTCAGTGCCACCAGCCAAATGTTTGTGATGACACATTCAGACTTGCAGCAAGGATACATAGCAGGCAGACATGACACACCAAAAATCTGAGCTGAAGCAAGCTGGTGTAATCTGACTGAAACTGAAACAGCAATGCTAGATAACATGCAAGATGACATACATATCTCAGATTTGTGAATTGAGACTGTAGGGTGTGTCCATGCGCCCATTTTGCAAGTTAGAGGCTTGTACGCCGTTGTTGCCTTGCTGTGATGTGTATACAATCATAAGGACTGTACTTGTCACTGCAACGCATGAGCTCATAGCAACAGCTAACGCTATAAGATCGCCAACCTGTGAGCGTTTTCTGAGTTCTGCTTCTTCTCGAGCCTTCTGCTTAGCCTTTCTTCTGGCAGCAACATCCGCAGCATCTTCCTCGACAGCTTCTGCCATCTCCTCATCACCATCCTCGTCAGCCTCAGGCACTCGGATCTCATACTCATTCTGAGGCTTAGGGAGGCCTGCTAAGCCTGAGCGCAACTCACTGGCAACACGAGCCTGGCGAGCACGCTCAGCCTGGCGGCTGCCGGGTATGATGCTGTCAGGATCATTCAGGCCCAGCTCGTCCCTGATAGGTGTTTTGCCATGCTGGGCTGCACCTGGTCCACCTGCAGATGGTCAGCTTGCTTGCAACAATGTTCACCAATGGGTCTGGCTCTTGCATTGCCAGTGGTGCAGTGTCATTGCATACCGACATACCCTGGCCAAAGTTTACAGTGCAGTCAAAGGCATGCATGCTCAGTTCGACTTAAGTAGTGTCTTGCTGCGTAGTCAGTCTAACAGGTGTGCAACTGGCAGTGCTGCTGATGCAATGCCCTTGCTGACAAGCTGCCAGTAGTACTCTGTTGGGGTTCTGCCAGGCAGTCAGGATGCTGTCAGGATCAGTGTAGCTCTGTAACACTGCTGACAGCATGCTGACTGGGTCTCTTCTGGGTTGCACCGAGGCCTTAATGTGCTCTACAGTACTGTGCATCACTGCTGCATGTGTGCTGAATCCCGGGTGGCTAAAAGCGACACCATGCAGGGATTTCCACCGGTACACATTACACAGGTACCCTGCTGAACAATGGCTCAGAGGGGGATGAGTTTTGTTGCCCAACACACAGCAGCAACTGACTCATCAACTATGCCACAGCCAACTATGGTTGGCTGAAAGGGTGTTGCATGAAAACATACTAGCTAAGCAGGACCGCACACACAAGACATGTTTTCAGCTGGTGACAAACAACTGTCAAGCTTCCAGTCAGACAGTCCCTTAAATCAAATACGAAGCTTGTTTAGAATATGACTTACAAAAGGGAAATACAGGTTTACGCCTAAGCATGGTGCCCTGCTGTACAAGTCAGTGAGCAGCAGTGAGACTAAGCACATTGGACACTCTGGTGACGGAGATGCCCACATCATCGCTCTTGGTACTTCTCTGATGAGAAGGGCCCCTAGCATTCTATTGAGCACTGGTTGCCGTAGTGATGAATGGCAGTAAGATGGAAACTAACCTGGTGAGCGGAGGGGTGTTCCAGCCACAGACGGAGTTCCTGGGATGCCAGCCATGGAGGAGTGGCCAGCAGGGGTCTGACCCGAGGCCCAGCCATGAGGTGTAGCCCTGACTGAGGTGGAGCCAGCTTTGGGGTCCAGGCTGTCCCCAAAGTCCCCTTTCTCAATGTGCACCCCACT
Source organism: Trebouxia gelatinosa (assembly GCA_000818905.1). Taxonomy (NCBI): domain Eukaryota; kingdom Viridiplantae; phylum Chlorophyta; class Trebouxiophyceae; order Trebouxiales; family Trebouxiaceae; genus Trebouxia; species Trebouxia gelatinosa. The sequence goes on along the minus strand of JUBA01000078.1, from coordinate 30,334 downwards.
GGTGCCTCCCATGAGAGGGGTCTGGCCCTGCTGCAGGCGGGCCAGGTTTTGGGCTTCCATGAGCAACCTATCCTCTCCACCTGCTGCTGCTCTGGGGGTACGCATGGGGGTTGCAAACCTGCAGCACATGAGTAAGCAGACATGGCTTCAATTATATCTCATTGTGTCCAGGCAAGGCCACATGGCGCCAGCGTTGTCTGCTATACCACAAGTGACCCAGCCCATTATTGGAGTTTGTGTGCGATGTGTAAGACAGGGCCTCAATCAGGCTTGGTTGCTCATGCACACAGACACACATCAATCAGGTTGTACAGTATTTCCTTTGTTGCCACTCCCAACTGCTGTCCCTTTCACTGGTACCTGATTACAGTTCCAGCCTGTTGTGCCTTCACACAGCCAAGTGCACTGCACTGTGTGGCTTCATCACTGTTGATTGGCAAGACTTTTAGTGCATGAGAGATGACTGTTGGGCATGCGATACCTGAGAATCTACTTTCAAACATACCGTTGTGGCGTTTGATAGTCTCCCAGCAGGCGCCGGGTGGCATCAGTGCCCCCCTCTGCCAGGTCAGCATCCATGTCAACCCCCTCACCCCCTTTGGCAATCTGCTGCAGCTCCTGCTCGCTGATTTGAGGTGCAGGCAGCATCATCTTGCTGCGCCGCTGCACCTTGGAGGCGTCATTCAGCTCCAACCCCTTTGCCACTGCATCTGGCCTGTTGTGCCTGTCCTTTAGCTTGTCTCTGTCTACGTCTGCCTTCATCAAGGCCTTTTCAATGTCCTGCAGCAGGACAGGTGTCAGTCACATCTTGTCAGTGATGTACTCTCTTCACTCTGCTCCTGACGCATGGTATCACAGCCAAAGCTTGGCTTGCCAAGGTCATACAGATCAGAAGAGCAAGTGCAAGTTTCATAACCAGATGTACAGTGTACAGGATCACGTGGGCTGAATGTACAGCCAGTGAAACTCAAGACGTGCTGCTTCAGCAATTCAGGTGGGGTTGAGAACACACAACATACCTTACGCCTCTTGCCTTCCAATTCTTCCAGGGTCTGCGGCCGGAACTCCTCGCCAACCTCCTTGGAACGCTGATTCTCCTCAGCAGTGTCAAAATACCCAATAGCAGGCCGCTTCTCAAATGCAACTTCGTTATTGTAATTGATGCCGCGCCTTCTTGATCCCTTCTGCCGCAGCTCAATGCCAGCTGCTTGCAGCTCTCGCTTCTTCTGCAGGCTTGCTAAGCGTCTGGCCTCCTCCAGCTGCTTTTCCCGGGACTTTCGCTTGGCCTTCTTACCCCTGCATTGATACACAGTCTTTTGCTCACTGTGGCTTGCATACAGAGACACTGTTAGGTAGCTGCAAATGAATGCCATAGTGCAACAGATACACATGGCTTTCTGACCTTGTCATACTGAAAATGCCAGTGATCCTTTGCTGACTTCCAGTAATGCATTCATCAAAGCTCGCATACAGGGCAATGATTGCGTTGATGCAGAGGCACTCAAGCTGTAGCAAACACACATATGACTCTCCGATTCAACAACAAAAAGCTGACTCCACTCAACAAAAGGGTGCACGTAATCAAACACGCAGCAAACAATGTTGCTCAGACAGAGTGTGAGGCAATACAGTATACAAACAAGTGCTCTGCTATTGAATGCGTATATAGTAATGGTGTAGCTGCTTGTTCTGACTATCGGATGGGACAAGTGCATATAGACAACTGCTACCTTGTGTTAGCTAAGCGGGCCCTGGCTTCTGACAGCATCTCCTTTTCATCCTCATCCATGTCAATAGGATCTGGTCTAGCAGGCTTGGCTTCTGGGTTGGGGTCAATTTCTCCAGGCCGTAACCTCCTGGGGTCATCTGCCGGGTCATAATTGTCATCCTTGGACGCAGCTGCATCTCTGCATCAGCACAGTTGTATGAGGCCGCAACTTACTTCTGGCTGATGACAGGCTTGCAATTCATACTGTGCGCCAAGTGGCAAGGAAAGGCTCACTGTATGTTGAGTGCAACATTCATCACAGCTTCAGGTGCAGTCAGGTGAGCAGGTCCAACGTGCCATGCAGATGGATCATGTATGCATCACACAGTCAGTGTAAACGAATAGATTCACATTTTTGCTTGACAAGATAGCACATTGTGTTTATAAGATAACCATTGCAGGCACATGAACAGCATGCATGAACAAATGAATGACCATAGAGAGCAGGCCTAGACTTGGCAAGCAGAGACGCATGGGGAGCGTGGTAACTTACAGCAGCTTTTCATATCGCTCCAAGCACTGAGCAGGAGTACGTCCAACGATGGGTGCAATGGTCCGCCACTGTGTTGGCATCAGCTTTGCTAGGTGAAGCAATTTTTCATCCTCGTCTCTGGTCCACTCTGTTTTGCGGATGTTGGGATCTAGCCACTCATACCAGCGTGCTTTGCACTGCTTGGCTGACTTTCTCACAAGCAGAGACGAGATACGAGCCCACTGGTTCAGGCCATATTTCATAACAGCTGCCTTCAGGATCTCATCCTGCAACAGCAATTTCACGTACATGTAAATCCGACGAGTCCTGCTGCCATGTCATCACGCTGGTTCAATTGATGCCAACATACCTCTGTGTTCTTCCACACTCCACCCTTTATCATGATCCTCATCTTGGCTGACTTTTCCACGTGGCCAGGCTAGTGTCCTAGGTCAGCTACGGTCTGCGACCGCAAGTCGATGTATATCTGACTGCCTGGCAGTGTCGCTCGTGCAAGTGCACATTCGCAGCGGTTGAAAGGAGTTGCAACATGCAGGGCTGTAGGAAACACGAGCTAGGGCTTTTCCTGCTAGGGCTTTCCGGTTGCTCAGTCTCATCAAGAGCACATTCAATAGCTTAACTTGCCGCACTGTTGTATGGGCAGTGGTTGCAAGACATTACATCATGCCGCACTGTGTTTTGTGACACGAGTCGTTTGACCTCAGTGGGTGTGGCTACTCAGCTTGACGCTTGATCACCACTTCTTGTAGTATGCCGGAGGACTGGAGTTCCTTGAAGGTTGTCGATCTAAAGGAAGAATGCCGAACAAGAAACCTCCTGGTGGGCGGCAAAAAGGCTGAGCTTGTTGCCCGGCTCGAGGAGTACGAAGCGAACGAGGTTAGCTGTCTGCAGACATGCCTGGTGCTGTTCTGCTTGCATTCACTCGTACAGGCATCTGCAGACACGAAGGTCCTGTAGTGAAGTCACCAAGTCCTCTTGGGTGCTTTGTCTCAACGGTCTGCTTGTTGCAAGCAGGGCAAAGACACAGGTGCTGCTGATGCTGGCAAGCCAACCAGCAAGGAGTCAGCGGGCCCTGAAGATGAAGGTGATGAAGAGCCTGCAGCAGACACCCCAGCAGCTGACACAACAGCACCTGCAAGCTCCCACGACCAGGCACCAACAATCTCTGTAAAGTCAGCACCAAAGACAAGTGCCAAAGCTGCCAAACAAACAGCTTCAGCAGCAGCTGAGATCGTAACAGCAGATGAAGCAGCCCCTTCCAGCCCTCCAGAGCATCACACCACAGATGACAATGCTGCTAGGCATGAGTCGGCACATGCAGCTGCTACACCAGTGGAGGACGCTGCAAACAGCAAAGCTGCAGATGAGTCCACCACAGCCACTAAGACCAGGACCTCCAAGCGAGCCTCACAGAAATCAGCTGGCGACAGTCAAGATACACCAGCTGAGGAGCATGATCAGCAACCTGCTACTGCCAAGAAGGCAGATTCTGCTACTGCCAGAAAGACCGAGCCTGCTACTGCCAAAAAAGCAGACCCTGCTTCTGAAGAAAGCCAAGCTGCAGCGCCCACACCTGCAGCAACAGCTGCTGCTCGACACGCTTCACATGCTGCCACACCAGCAGCAGCAGACTCTTCAGCAGCAGCAGCAGCAGCGACACCAGTGCTTTATCCTGCTGGTGATGCAGCTGCACAGGAAGCAGCCCCTGTGCTGGAGGCTGCAACTCCTACTGTCGAGGCTCCGGCCACACAAGCAACAGGCCCAGCAGCAACACCTCCCTTGATCCCTGCTACGGAAGTCAAGGCGCCACCAGCAGCTGACACTGATGCTGCTAGCGCCATGGATGTCGACACAGCTGATCAAGCAGAGCAAGCTCAGGCAGGAGCAAGAGCTAGCACTGGTGCCAATGCTCATGTAGACAACAACGCTGCAGAACCTGCAACAAGAGGAGACAGTGATGCTGCTCCTGNGGGCCGCTGCCGCATCACAGCATGTGCTTAGCCCCACAAATTTGTCATGTTTGAATTGGCCTGATTCAACCTCAAGTTCGCCTGTCTCCTGCATGCTTTTCTTGATCCCACAACCATGCATCTGGTCGCCTGTCCACTCGCCCTGGTACACGCTGTAGTAGCACAGGGGCACTGTCAGAGAATAGTCTCAACTGCTGGTCACAAACATGCCACAGCCACAACATGCTGCCTAGCTGCGATTGTGTTGCACAGGGGCTGGCATGTTTCAATTGTTCAAACACAAGTGAGGCTGGGGGTGATAGTCATACGTGCCATCACGCCAGGAATAGACTCCAGCTCCCTGCATATGGTTGTCCACAAACTCTCCCTCATATCTGGAAGCAGCCAACTGCAGGCTTCAGGCTTGGATGCACAACTATCTTGCTTGACATCAAGTGCTGACCTGTCGCCGTCCGGGAACACAGTGACGCCTGCAGAGACTGAGTAGACAGGTCAGTGATGGCAAGAGTGAGCATGGTGAANGTTGCTCATGCCTCAGCACCAGCAGGCACTCACAAAAAAAAAACTGCAGGGCTGAATGTCAATGCATGTGAGGATGTGGGGCTCTGTAGAGAATGCTGTCCANTTGCTTGGAGGGAACTTGCTGATGCAAATGTCTGTACCCCCCTTGTGATCCCCAAAACCCACATAAAATCCGCTTGCTTTATGCTGAAGGTCTATGAGCCACATGCCGTTGTCGCTGGCTGGTCCTGTCATGTCCACTTGGCACTCAAAGAGGCAGCCCAACCGATACAGAAGCAGGGCGGAGCTGATGATACTCTGAGATCCAAACGACTTCAAAACGTCATGACCTTGTTTGGCCGGCTGGTATGACGTTTTGTGTGTAGCTTTGTCCCAGGAGATCCAGCAACTGCCAGGTTCTGCGTAGTCGCGGCCCATGCACCAGATAGACTCCAGGTCTGGCACTGTTGTTTCCCCAGCAGGAGCAGGAACAACTCGCCAAGCTTCTCTGACCAGTTCAACTTGGTCGAACAACTCGTCAGGCACCCCGCGGTCGCTGCTTGACGGTTCGACCTCGTATCTATCCCTTGTGAGATTGGAAAGCTCCCACTGAAGTTTCTGATAGTTCAACTTGAGATCAGTGAGCTCCGCTTTGACACCCTGATGCACAGTCAAAAGCCTCGCAGTCAGTGTGACCAGCTCGTCTGTGGGAAGAGCATACAGTGCACGAGGATCGGTTGGAGCAGNGTGCTTGGCAGCAGGTGATGGGGGTGAGGAGGGGTGCTTGGCAGCAGGTAATGGGGGTGAGGAGGGTTGTCTGGCTGCAGGTGATAGGGGTGAGGAGGGGTGATTGGCAGCAGGTGATCGGGGTGAGGATGGGTGATTGGCAGCAGTTGATGGGGCCATTTTGCTGGGTGACTGTATTACATTGGCTGCATCTACCAGGTTTGTTGAGGACCTGTCNGTCACCCTGTTGCTACTTCACTGCAATTGACTCCGCATCAGCACACCCTTGGTCATGTCTGTGTGGAATCTGTCTTGGGCACACTGACATTGTGCCTGGCTGACAAGTTTCCATGCCTTATGACCGTGTGAATGGCAACACTTGCCTCACAGGCTTTGTGCAATGAGGGCACATGTAACAAACATCACAGTTCTGTGCTGAACAGTGTGCTGTGTCGAACTATCGTGTGCCAATGCAGTTTGGCAAGCTGCTTCCTGGAGCTTCCATCCTATGCCGCTGATCCAGCTCTGCCTACACAAGCCAGCATCACAGCAGCCCAAGCCTCCTGCATGTAAGCTGCTGCCTCCTGTTGCCATGAGTCAGTTTGCATCATGCTGCTCAGCACCATAGGCGTCTGTGGCACGCCTGCTTATGCAGGCGCTGCAGTACACATACACAGTCATCCACACAACTGCAGAAAGCGAGCTTTTGTTGCATTCTGACCTGGCATGTTTGCATACAGTATGTGCATGTGCCTGGGGCCCCCCTCCTCATCACTTCAGNGGTCAGTAATCTGCAGAGTAAGGCTTGCTGCTCATTGCGTGTAATGGCAGGCCTCAGATACTGTCTGTCATACTCACACTCAGGGTGGGATGCAGCCTGCTGACCGTCACCAGGTTGCCTCACTAATGTTGCCACTTGCAGCAAGTCTGATCTGTACCTGTCTGGCAGCATGTGCTGCAGCAAGGTATGGTGCAGTCAGGTCAAAGGGCATCTTTTGCTGCTCCTCTACCGGCTGTGGCACGTCTAGGGGTTCGTATGTAAAGGGCTGGCAGCGTGACATGATGAGTCGCCCCCCTCGACCTATCCGGGCGCAGCAGCTACTGAAGTCCAAAGAAGGCATAGCTGAGCTTTCTCTGGACTGCTGTGTTATGGTAGCCAGGCTGACAGGGTTTGCAAACAGCATTTCTGGTTCTGTGGGGAGTGGTGGTGGCGGCAGGGCTGCTATGCTGTGTATCCTGCTTGTATCTCGCCGCCTGTAAGCAAACAAAGTTTTTTTTTGTTTCGAGGCAACATCCCAAGTGCACCAAGCGTAGTGAATCTGATGCCAAGAGGGCCTCCTTGCATGGTTGTATACATGAGCATAGAGACANGCTCCTCAACTGCTTCTTGCAATGCAAGTGCTGCGATACAAAGGATGCAGGGCAATGTCAATCTGTTGTGAGGGTAATGTCAGGGCCATGTCAATCTAGTTGTGCATTGAGCAAGTTGAACTTTAGTGAGTAGCCCTATGGCATGCAAGGGACTGGCTACAGACATGTGATGCCCATGTGACTTTAGAGCTCTTGCATGAAGTGGTACAGGCAAGTATAGCAGGCAACTGTGGCCTCAGCCCTGTAATCCCTGCCGCAGTGCCAGGTAGCGGTGTGACGCCAGCCAGCAAAGCTCCAGGTGCAACCAGGTTGAGCGCCAGGCGGTCTTCTGGCACTGCTGGGCAGCGCACTGCCTCTCCTATCCCTCCCAACAAAAAAGCCAAATTCAGTCACCCCTCGCTTGGAGACAACCCTTCCACTACGTCCCACTGGTTGGGGTCTTCTTCAGCTTCAGGGAAGTCTCGGGACAGCGCAGAAGTGCCTTCCCAGCAGGCTGCATCTGCAGCACCAGGGCAACTCCATGTCATGTCCAGTCCCGGGTCTCACAGCATACCTGTGCAATCCAAGACTGGTGTACAGCAGCCTCCACCGAAGGAGGAGAAGATGGCATCAGGACAGCCATCTCATCAGGGGGGGAAGCACGGGTCCCGAGGGGGTCCCCAGCCCCTTCAGGAAGCCAACTACACCTGGGTTCAGTGTGACCTGTGCAGCAAGTGGAGAGAGCTGCCAAAAGGGCATGTGGTACTCCCCTCGTTCACATATGCTTGTGTGGATGACTGCTGACAGAGACGAGACGTTGATGTATAGTCACCTGTTCAAGATGTGCTGGTCATGAAGCCCTCGGCATGCGGTTACAGAACACCATAAGAAAGCGATGCTGTATTGATTTTGTACAACAGCAGCAGTTGAAAGTCTCAGCCGTGAACTTCTGTTCAGCATGTTCCATTAGATGCACAGCTCATCAGCACCGCTTTCCCGTTTTGATGACATCGATGCCTCAGCTGATATGACACCACCGAGTGACAGGCTTGTCTGGCATGTTGTTCTGCTGCATGTCAGGCCTGCTGTGTGAGGGCCTCTGCCTTTATGGCTAAGGCTTCCTGCCAGGAATTGTCGCCAGACTCATCACTTCAGAACAGCAAGCATGTTGTGCAGAATAGGCCATTATACTCAATGATCCATCGGCATGGCACGTCGCACAAGGTGTCACTTTTGCAGACATCATGCGCAATTTGAGCCATGACAACTGAGTGCGTGTGGCGATAGCGTTTTGACAGCCCAGCTACACACCGCTTCTTGTGCTGCAGGTGGAGGAGGATTCCGACTGGGTATGTAACATGCACCCCTTCTCCAGTATGCGATCATGCACCATTCCAGAGGACACCACCATCGTCAAAGCGTTTCAAGGTCTGGCCCAGTATTCATGCCCAGAGCTGCCTCACATACAACATATCTGGTTTCCTGAATTGACTGCACTTGAAGGGCTCAACAGCCCAGTGATACATGTATAATGGGTTGCCATGGCGACAGTCAAGCACAATTGCCATGGTGCTTTGTCACACACACACACAGATCCGGCTGCTGTGACTGCAGTTGTGTCCAAATTCTTGCAAGCATGTGGGCTTAGCTAGTGGTTGAGCACAAGGCCATGACATTGCTCCAATGATCGCCTTTGAAGCACAGGGTCTTGAAATATGAAACTGCCTTTGCAGAGTGCAGAGCTGAGAGCGTTTTTCTCTTTTGTTACTGGCTGACATTGTGTTTGAGGACTTACCACAGCCAGCTACATTTCTCCAGGCTGGTTGTGACTAGCAGCGCTTCAGCTGTTTTGCATAGCGGGGGAGGGGGGGAGGGGGGGGGGGGCGGCCCAGCACCAAGCCTTTTAACAAGTGACACAAAGCCACTCGCCCGTAGTGCCATTCCTGTGTGCATGATCAGCACCTGTAGGAGACACATGTGTGGTGTTGCAGACTGCCCTGGCTATGTACAGCAGAACGAAGCCTCCGGGAACAGCAAGAATGTTGAGTTTTACCAGCAGTTGTTGCAGAAGCACAGCCCAGTGGCTGAGGACAAGACCTCAGTGGCTTGGTGGCTCACCAAGCAGCCTGCTCAGGTCTGCTCATCTTGCTGCCAAGACAGTTTTCTCTCTTCTTAGGTTTTTCTTCTGTTTCAAGCACACAGCCGCAAGGTTGCGTCATGGTGGTCCGCACGAGTTGATACAGTGCAAACAGTGCTCACACTGCTTTTGCTGTTTGCGCTGTGCTCATGCTCAACTGCATTGCACAAGCTGGCCGCTGACTTGCAAGCTGCACATATCGGGGTCAAGGTGCATCATGTTCGCTGTGCTTGTGGCTACCTTCCCTGCTCATGCATAGACAGTATGCCAAAGTGGGGCACATGAGATGCATCAGATTGTCCTTGGCAAGCAAGTGAGTGGCTGTGCAGGCCATTTGTGCCGGCTTCACTGTCCCTGTGACCCACCGCAAGACACAAGGTTGGGAAGCCTTCATGAAGGATCTGGGCCTCATTCCTGAGCAAGTCACTGTGCGCTGCAAGCTGTCTGTCAAGTCTGCAGGTGAGATACTGCCTGTTCATGCCCTGCTGGGAGACAAAATACTATGCTTACTGTGTATTGCCTGTGCTCTGCATCTGCATCTTAGCAACTGCTGCTCTTTTCGTGCTTATGTCCTGGTAAAGCTGATTTGGCTACTGGCCCTAACTGACAACAGTGCAAATATACGCATTGTCCAGATGCACATGGCAAGCTTCATGTGGCAGGAGGTGGCCTTTGCTAGCTGGGAGGGAACTGTGCTCCTTGAGTGCAGATGTTATCAGTGGTTCCACAGCGGCCAAGAAGAGGAAGAGGGGAGGGGCGGGTAAGGCAGGGGCATGGCAGCAGCCCTGGTGGTATGCCACCTTGCTGCTGGACACTGCAGCCCTCCTGACTGCCCTGCAAACAGGTACTTGCACTGAGGGCTGCAGACAATCTGTATATAAATTGATGCATCGCAAATGCTGGCAGTTATGGGCATGCTCAGGTACATCTGTACGTCTCCTTGTACAATGCTCTAGACCCATGTGCAGTACCCAATACACCAAAGATCTGTGCAGGCGTACATGAGCAGCAAGTTTTGCTGGGCTATACATTGTGCTGGAAATGTCAGTTGTCCTGCATTTCGTAGATTATGCCATGCTGTGTGCCAGCACACAGTTGGCCTCATGTGTGACACGCTTTGTGCGTGCAATTCCTACTGCATCAGCAATTGTGCAGCAGCACGTGTGGTACCATTGCCATGCTGCAGAACTCATCAATACTGCACAAGCTTGACATGGCAATCACATACAAAGCTAGTGGAAGACACAGAGAAATGCGTTTGGAACTGCATGTGCTGCTTGACAGACTTACTCTGCAACGTTTTAGTTGAAATGGCTTTACATAGAAGTGACATATTTTCCCATATGCGCTATGATAAATCATTGGTCATTGCTGCTACCACCCTGGCTAAATTTGCCAAACGCTGACAAATACACTACGTGCCATACATCCAAAAGCAGAGACGCATCATCTGTGCGCTGCTGGTGCTGCTTCACATGCTCGTCACCATCATTGTATGCAGTTTGAGCTGTCACCAACACACTGGTTCTATGGGGACTGTTTGTCAAACATGCTAGAATGAGTGCAGGGTCAGCAGTTCAGCAGCAGAAGGTGGACTTGTTGGCACTCAGGCTGCTGGTGTCTCCACTCTTGTCATCGTAAGTGCATGCATGTTCGGTTGATGCCAGCACCATGTGACACACTCAAACAATGCTACAATCAAGGTAGCAGTTAGGGCCAGCAGCAGGAGAACAGAGCATGCACTTGTTGGCAGTCCTGCTGCTGCCAAGCATTGTCACCATCATTGCATGCATGTTGAGCTGCTGTCAAAACTCCATTCACATGTTGCAGGGCCGGCAGCTGAGGAGCAGAAAGTGTACCTGTCGGCAGGCACACTGCTGGTGCTGCCCCCCACCCTCATCCCCCACTGGCTGCACCAGATCAAGACCCACCTGAAGCCCAACACCCTAAGAATAGCGGTGGTCACCAGTGACAGCACTCGCGCACAGACAGAGGCAACAGACCAAGGTGATTCACAGCTCCGCGCATGCAGTAGGTAGCTGCCTGGCAAGTTGTGTACGGCTTCCTGATTGTGAATTGAGCGGTTGCTGAAGTTGGCTTGCTCATGATGCGCACCTGTGCTTGGGCCCAATGCACACAAGCACCACACGTATGGTCTTCATTGCTATGCTGCAGCTAAACGGTGCAAAAAACAGTTTCTGGGTGTACTGTAGCTTTGTATTGCGCAGATATTCTTTGCTCATCACATGCTGCATCCCTCCCCGCACACGCGCATATATAGAAACCCTAAATATATAAATATATATATATATATATATGTATGTATATGTATAAATATCTGTGCCACATACTACTTGCATGTTGTCCCTGTTTCAACCCATTCTGTGGTGCAACGTAGTAGATGCCCTTCTCTGATGCCTGCAAAGCCTGAAATGATATCAGGTCTTGCCTCAATCGCCCATCACCTTCACTTTCACAATCACTACCTAGACAAAGCACCCTTACATAGCGTCAGGCACTGCCTGGTTGCAGATGTAACATACTGGAGCTTGGGGCGGGGGCAGGCCCCCCTGCATGAGCTGGCCTGGGGCTTTGACCTGGTGCTCACCACCTTCACCCGCCTCAGCGCTGACTGGGCTGCTGACTCAGCCAAAAGCCCCCTCAAGCAGGTCAGCCCAGGCTGCCACTGTCCAACTGTGAGTGTGTGCATGCTATGTATGCTCAAAGCTGGACTACGCCCTACCTTGCATCTTGCACACATTGCCATCAGGCCCTGTATGGCTCAAGCAGGAATGTAAGCTGGCAACTGCATGTCCTAATTGTGCCTTGTGCCAGCTCACATGGCTCGAAAAGCAGTGGCGATTGATGCAGCGTGTGAGAGCGTGCACTGCATGTTTGCCATGCGCTGCCATTTTTCATGATTGCTTGCCTTGCAGATACATTGGTTGAGGGTGGTCTTGGATGAAGGGCACATGCTTGGAGCCTCCCTGTCCATGACCAACAAGCTGCAAATGGCGTGCGCCCTCAAAGCAGACAGGTCTGGTCCAGGCTTAGTCACACCTGCTGCTATGAGCCTTAGCAGTCCTGCTTTTGATGAGGCATGGTGCAGTAGCCTGCGCTCTGCTGCACTGCAGCAGTATGTGCAGAGAGAGACACAAGAATAGGCAGCATCCAGGTTGTGCTTGCTGAGTGCTGCTAGTATGTGGCTGGATCTGCGTAAGCTTGCACAGGGATTTTGAAGTGCAGTGTAAAGCTGGTTTCCAGTCATGGCCACTGGTCAAACCCAGTTGCAAGTGTTGGGCAGTTGTATGTGCTGGCTGTGACAGCTGATCCAACATTGCTGTCACCTGTGAGTGTGCATGGTAGCACATTCCTGGTGTTGCTTCAAGTGCCTTGCTTTCAATGCTGTTTCAGTTCAGCCGCAGAGTGGGGTGTTGTGAGAGAAGTGCAGAGCTTCTGTAGATGTGTATCAAGTATGAAAGGATCTTGGTGTGGCATTTGCATCTGAGCACATGCATGTCAAACAGACATGGTCTGTGAAAAGGTGTCAACATGGTCGTACTCAACCTTTTGCAGGCGATGGGTAATGTCCGGCACCCCAACTCCTTCCACCCCTACCTCCCATGTGGCCCACCTGCAACCCTTGTTGGCATTTCTTCACCATGAGCCCTATGGCCTGCAGAGGAAAGTCTGGGAGGTCAGTAGCTGCAGCACACCGCTGTCGTTGTTGTGTAAGCCCTGCAGGGCTAGTCATAAGGGGTACCCGGTCACGAACCATCATCAAGTGTACAGCAAGGACTATGACAGGTAGCAGCTCAGAGATGCAGCCAAATTGTGTCTTTGTATCTAGTCTCTCGCCGCCAATGACTTGTCCACTAAGTGGTGCAGCATGTAAATGGAACACAATCTGTGAGGGCACAGGACGTGCAGTGTCACTGCTCTGCTTACATGATGCACCTTACATGATGGCTTCCCGACTGCTTCATGGCAGCACTCTCCTAGTGTTTGTGGCAGGTTATATACTTAGACAGCATCATGCAATATCAATGATGACTTTGGTATGCTCCTTCATGGTGCTGTCAATGTGCCCACAAACCAATATGTCACAGCTGATCAGCATCGGGACAGCTTTGCACACATCAAATTGCCTTTGCACTTAGCTTTCTGCTGGCACAGGATGCAGTGCAAAAGCCCTTTGAGGCAGGGCAGGCAGAGGGGCGGCAGCGCCTAATGGCCCTGCTGAGGCACATCATGATCAGAGCTGCCAAGTCAGACCTGGTCACCTTGCCTGCGTGTCACCACAAGGTCAGTGCACCATACCCAGGCGAGCTTCTGTGACATGCCTGTAGCATCTGTGGCATGTGGCTGCCAATCCACAGCCTGCAAACAGTCACAGGACTGTTCATGACGGGGTTAAATTGCTTGTGTATGCACTGGGTGTGTCTGCAGCGTGAGGCTAGGTGCTGTACTGGTCATGACAGCTGCCTTCAGGCATGCAAGTGTAGCTGCTGTCTTACCAGCATGACAGTGACACCTGCTATGCACATTTGCAGTCTCGTTTGCTACAGCTGAATTGTGCTGGAGTCTCACGATATGCGACATGTGCCTGGAAAACCTGCGTGGTTCTGTATGGGGAGTGCAGTTTCAGGCTGCTGTCAAGCGAAAGCCAGCTTGGTGGTCAGCTATATTGCAGACTTCACTGGTTGAAGTGGGTGTGTCTGCATGCTGGGTGTTGCAGTTACAACTCACTGCAACAAACATTGCATTCACTGTGGTGGCATTTGTGACGGCTTGACATACCTCAAAGAGTAACGTTCAGTGATCACACTCAACAAGCGGACTGCACAATGAAGGTCCACAAGAAAATGTCCAAAAGCAAGCAGACACAAGGACAATTCAATGTCAGCTGTGCAAATATCAGTCTGATGCTGTGGCAGTGTCACTGCAGGTCACTAGATTGGACTTTGCTCCCGAGCACGCAGGCAGCTACAACGAGCTGACGGAGGTCATCAAGCTCAACTTGCTGCTGGCAGACTGGAATGATGAGGACCACAATGAAAGCTTGCTGTCCAGCCGCAACACCAAGTGGGGCAAGGAGATGCTGCGCAATGTCAGGTGTGGCCATTGGACAATGCAATGCAGCTATCTTCATGCATTTCTAGCCTTCACAATTTTGCCTGTGCCTATGCTGTGTCACGTCAATGCAGAATGCACTTTCCAGCATGAGCAGGCAGCTGCGACATGTTAGAGGTGCTCCTGCAGCAAGGAGGCAAGGACGAGCATCTGAGTGGTTTGTTGCTTGCAAAACTCACGTCAGATGTTGCTACGTTATCAAGTAGCATGCTATGCCCTTACTATGCATTACACAACAGTTTTGGCATTGCAGTTCCAGGCAACACCCACATCTTGAGTGAGGTACAGGGCATGATGCTGCCATCAGTGCTTTGCATCTGTGATGTTGCATTCTGTGCTCGGTCATGATCAAATGCAGTTGCTTGCAGGCTGTCTTGCTGTGTGGCTGGCAATTGTGACTTAGAAGTGCAAGAGAGCCATGTGAAGGAAACCCTGGAGCTGCTGGGGGAACGGCTGCACCACCCCCAGCCCCAAGCCGTCTACCCCCCCTTTGTTCCTGACACCCACCCCTTATCTTATGTGGAGACAGCCCTCAGGTCTGCAGCACAGCCTGCCTGCTGTTGACACCTACACTGCTGGCAGCACTCCAATACTTACAGACCTGAACAAATAGCCAGTTCTACCAGAACTTGTTGTCCCTCTCATCTTANGCATCGGGACAGCTTTGCACACATCAAATTGCCTTTGCACTTAGCTTTCTGCTGGCACAGGATGCAGTGCAAAAGCCCTTTGAGGCAGGGCAGGCAGAGGGGCGGCAGCGCCTAATGGCCCTGCTGAGGCACATCATGATCAGAGCTGCCAAGTCAGACCTGGTCACCTTGCCTGCGTGTCACCACAAGGTCAGTGCACCATACCCAGGCGAGCTTCTGTGACATGCCTGTAGCATCTGTGGCATGTGGCTGCCAATCCACAGCCTGCAAACAGTCACAGGACTGTTCATGACGGGGTTAAATTGCTTGTGTATGCACTGGGTGTGTCTGCAGCGTGAGGCTAGGTGCTNCTAACACGCCTTTTACTATGATTTTCTCTTTGCAGCAGCATGTCATGCCTGAGGCCACAGCATGTTGTTGCCTCCAGCTGCATAGTGCATTTACAACCGGCACAAGGTGGTGGCAAGCAGACAGCAACTCCGTGCCCTTTAGGTGCCTATGCAGGGGTGATTTTGCTGCCGTATTCAACTTCATCACAATGTCAGGCATGTGCAAAAAGCGCATACATGCAACCTGTTGTGCAATTCACATGCTGCAGACTCGTTTCTGACCTGCCACCATGTTCAAAATAGTGCCTTGTAACAGAGGGAAAGCCATTTAGACGAGTCTGCTCGTCACTCTGCCTAAGGCCCAGCCTTGTCAAGGCACTGGCGGTGGGAGCAATCTTTGCCTCGAGCATGTTGTNGCTTGCATGCGGGCATGCTTACATATTGTGGTTGATGTGCAGCATGTGAACAGGTCCATACCTGCCACTGGTTGATTCCCTGGATCTGTCATCCTTCAGGTCTGTGTCCTTGCCCTTAGTCAGATACCGTCCACAGATGACCTCCTTAGGCTTGTCCTTGTCCTGCTGCCTGAGCGCATTCTCCTGCTGCCCCATACTATGCACGCTTTGCTTGACGCCATTTGAAACTGCTGCCTCAGCTGCAGGGGTGCCACGCCTTTGCCCTGCCTGCTTTGCTGTCACGCTTTGGTTTGAATTTGTGCTGTCCTTCAGCACAGGCCACTGTGGGGGTACTGTGTTTGGTCTCATGAAGTTGCGCTCCCTGACAAGAGTGCCATCCAAGCCAAGGTAGGCTGCAATATGCTCAACCACCTGCACAATNAATACTATGACCGCACAAGCACATGCTGTCATAGCAGAAGCCAGCCCGCCCGTTCGTATGTGTGTAATGGCTGTTGTGTCTGTTGCATTGCAGGCGCTTAGCTGTGGCTGCTGCCTACCCCATGCGTGCATTCAAGCTTCACACTGTGCTTCTGCACACAACTCGCAGGAGATACTCTGATGACAATCTCAGGGTATGAAGCATACATAGTCAGACCAGAGAGCCTCTCCAGGGTATGTTTCCTGAAGTCTGTGCGGAAGTGTGCTTTCACTAACTTGAAAGTACTGCAGGGTATGTACATGTGAAATGTGGTTTCCTCATGCCACTTGAGCTGCTGTCTTACTGACNAGCTTGTGGGCAGCCACAGCACATGCAGCCGCCACCAGCATGGGCCGGGAGGCCTTCCCTCCAAAGCCCCCGCCCACTCGCCGGCACACTGCAGTCAACAAAAGCAGCTATCAGACATGGATATAGCTACAGACGTATATGCAGCAGACGTATATCCAGCTGTGCGTCTGGAGGCCGTTCCACCAAAGGTCTCTGCCATGCTGACATGGACATTGCAACCCGCCAAGCCGTCACAGNCTCTGATCATCTTCATACCATATTGACGCATCATTTGTTTTTCTTACCATGGGGGGGTTTTTGGCTGAACACATGACACAAGATATCTTGTTAGGCATCTCTGAAACAGACTGGAACAAAGTTTGTCAGGTGCAGCTTGACTGGCACCAGCAGTGGAGACATGTCACACCTGCCATGGCTCCTTGGTTCATTTGACCCATGCCAGGCACACCTCCCATGGGCATACCCCCCATAGGGCCCTCTCCTCGGCCCCCACGACCCCCTCTTGCGGGGCCTCTAGCTCCAGGCCCCTACAGTACAGCATCAAGAGCTGTCAGTGGCAAACACTTGAAGATTGTAAGCAGCACACTGTTGCCATGAACATGTTCAGATCATGTCTCATCTGAGCCCAGCATGCTTTTCAGTCATGCTTTGCTGGCTTGCCATGCTGTGCTGCGCTGCCTTGCAGCATTAAGGAGTGGGATGCAAACCAGGTAGGNCTCGTTCATCTCCAGCAGCATGCCAGTGATCTTGCCAGCATTGGGCTCATCGAATTCTGCTACTAGGGGATACAGCTCCTCACCTGTGACATGCCAAGACCAGGTTGGCAACACAACTTAATGTCCACCTGTGACTCATCACCANACCATAGCATTTTTACAAAACCAGCACAAGCTCAGAAGCTACAGATATCTCATATTTCTCAATAGCTCTGTCAAAGGCCCATTCTTTCCCACTTGGGTCCCCACAAATTGGCAGTGGACAGACGCATTCACTAGCCGTTTCACCAGAACTGTCAAGGCTGTAGGCTCATCATTGACATGTCTGCCAGCACAAGATGCAGGGGGCCCAGGTCCAAGACTGGAGTCCTGGGCGTTTGCAGTCGACCAGACAGGCCTTCATGTGCTGATGCAAGAAGGCATTTTTGAAGTGCGAAATTGCAAAATATGTGAAGAAGGCGTTGTTGTAAAAGGGGAATATGGTCTGTCTGAGGCTTTGCTGCAGCGAGGCTACAATATAGCCACCTTGTTGTCAATGTACCCCAAAGACATTGACTGGCGAGATCCACAGCACCACGGCTGCAATGACAATGTACATCCTAGCAGGCATGGTACATACGATAGCATCACCATGCACCCGTATGAAACCATCTTTGTCAAGTCATCATGGCATGTTGGTGAGCCCTTCACATCCCACTACAGCAATTGGTTTCTGCGCCATGGACAAGGTGCGTACAACACTGATGGACAATTTGATGAAACAATGTATCTGTATGCAATTGGCAAGTATGCCATCATGCCAGATGAGGCTGCAGCACAATATTATGCAATCACAGTTGAAGGTGATATCAGTGNAGGAAAGTGTGCTCGTTTTGGGACACTTACATTCATCTATACCTGTTCGCCATACCAATGGGGTTGGTGTACTAGAGCACGCTGCATGCATTTGTGGTCATTGTATGCCCCTGAACATCTGTGCAATGGTGTTGTTTGCTCCTGGCATATGCATTGCGGTGG
Source organism: Trebouxia gelatinosa (assembly GCA_000818905.1). Classification (NCBI taxonomy): domain Eukaryota; kingdom Viridiplantae; phylum Chlorophyta; class Trebouxiophyceae; order Trebouxiales; family Trebouxiaceae; genus Trebouxia; species Trebouxia gelatinosa. The sequence continues at coordinate 12,359 of JUBA01000078.1, read as the reverse complement.
AATGCTCAGCATAGTCTAGTGAGCCAGAAGGGTATGGTGGTACTCACCCTTTTGAGCATGCTTTCATGAGAAGGGTCTGTCCCTGGCTAGCAGGGGCGTTGAGCATGTCCTGTCGGGTCTGCCAACTACCCTTAGCTTGCTCAGCTGCTTCATATACTGACACCAGAAGCTGACAGTTCCCGCGGTCTGCATGAGCACATGCAGGACGAGTCCTGTTTAAGTTCAGGAGCAGCTTTCTGCCTGTGTTGTCACGCAGTAGAGTATTGCATGCGCAACAGAGCTGTGCTGTTTAGGCATGCAAGCATGCACTCCGGCTTGTACCTGCTGCGACTGCTAAAGCTGCTCGCCTGCCTTTGCTGGACTGAAAGTAACCAGCTTTTGCATCCTCGACCTGGTANTCAGGCACTCCAAGATGCTGCTGGACATGTTGCAGCGCAATGCTGCCTCCTACAGAGCAGCGTCTCGCAACGAGTGGGGAGAGACCAGCTATGTGATTTCCACCAAGCCCATCCTTGTCACAGCCACCGTCACCACACCATACACCTCTCAGCATGGTCAAGGCTCACCCCTCATATCTCTGCAAGACAGTGCAGACTACACCCACTTCCGCTTGGTTGCCAATGCGGTGCCTGTCACCGATCCTACTCTGGGAGACACAACTCAACTACGCAGCGCTCTCGGGCAGCCAGCAGGTCCTCAACCCATGCATGTTGTCACTCACCTTCTACAGATAGCCAAAGACAGGAACCAGCAGCTGCAGGTTGCGGAACAGCCTCCCGTCTTGGACAAGCNATGCTCCTGGCATTGGTACCAGCAGGTGGCCACATCATCACCACCACAGATTGCTATCGCCGCACTCGCCAGTTCATTCAGACAGTGCTGCCTAAGATGGGGGTCACNGTCACTGGATGGTTCATGACTGACGTCACGTTGCTTGTCGTTCTGTGTATGTGGACAGCAGACAGTGGCCTTCGTCGGGCATGTAACAGGCCCTGGTGAGAAAAATTGATCGATGCAACGTTGGCCCTTCTGTACACTTGTATCAATGGACTGCCGTTTACGTTTCCGACTTGCCGGCTCGTCCATATGCGGCGTGCTCATCGTACGGCCAATCGGCCTTGCTTCACAGTGAGCATCAGGGTCGTTGCATTTCCCGAGCATGCTGTGCATGCTTAGCCATCCTCGACTGTTTGAATTCCTTGCCAAGTTGATTTAAGACGTAACAGGNCAGCATGATACCTCAAGGCAGCAAAAGCAAAGCGCCACCGTTCATGGGATCAACATTCCACACAAGAGAAAAGCTCAGCTTGCATACCATTGGCAATAGCTCACTGAGAAATCCAACCAGCGTCTGTTGACAAACCGTGCAGCATTTGCTTCCTCAGCAGCTTGCGAGGGGCTGGGTGCCGCAGGAATCCCGCTTGCCTTGGATGCAAAATGATTTTGATACGACCAGTAAGGCCCATTGGTAGCGTTGTNTTGACAAGGCACAACTTGTCCAATCTGGCCTGACAAGCTTGAACAAGCAACTGCCATGCCCAGCAGTGCTGTTGGCTGCTTGCATACAATCAGTCATTGGCTCACAGCAGGTGAAGTTCTTGCATTGTATGAAGCTATTTGTGTGCCGCGTGTGAAACGACACAGATGATGTTTGGCACAGACATACTCGTGAGAAAGCTGATTGTACAGCCTTTGGGCACAAGGCTTGCAGACAGTGCCTACGAAGGTGTCTGCCCAGGCAGACACTTGTTGCAATGGTTGAACAGAAGTGTACCTGTAGCTCTGTAAAGTCAGTGCTCTTCTGCTGCATGAACTGGCCNGTAAGCTTGGCTCTACGCTGTGCATATTTACTTCGGAAGGACTTTCACACCGCCCTGTTGCCTGACGAGGCCATGGCATTGCATCAGGTTGGAATGCTGTTGGTGGGTGTGTTGTGTCATCACCTCCACATGATGCTGCTACAGTTGCTGTTACATCAGGCGCTNAATAGCCCCAACAGTGCCATGTACACACACCAAGCGCCACTTCAGACATAGACAGCACATTTCAGTTGCATACCTAGTCTTTGCTCTTGCACTCCTGACAGCGCAAATTGCATCAGCCAGACCTCGGAACGACGACCACAACAGACCTGGAAAAGCACCAGGGGATGAATTCAAACCCTTTTTTGGTCCACACCTACATGGGCCTGATGTGTTGCCAGATGGTTCTCAATGGCTGCTGTTCCAAGAACATTGGAGAGTTATTGGGGACCATCTGACCACGCCTAACTTCACCAGTGCTTTGGAGAATGCTGCAGGCATCATATACTCTCAGTACTCCTTTCATGGCATATATGCTGGCAGCCACAGGTCTCATGCAGCCCCTGTGTTCCTCGATGGCCAACCTGGTGAGTAGCAGCAAGTCACATTTTGCAACAGCCTAAAGCACACCAGAACATGCTGCACTGAGTGTCACACTGCAACACCGATGCCCAGAACGTCATGTATGCCAGACTTTGCAATTGTTGCTGTATGATGTGCACTCGTCATACATTTTGCATGTCTTGCAACCTGAAACTGTGTGAATCAGTCAGGCCAAGCTGCGCTGCATGTCATGCTGAAATGAGATAGAGTTGCAATAATGAACTCCTTGCAGCATATCTACCAGCGTTTCCACAGCTGTAGCTTATCCTCAGCTCTGCCTGTTCAGAGCATCCTGGCATGCAATTGGCCTCCAACAACTGCTCACTGACACCATGGCTGCTGCAGTGAGCCCAGTGGAGATGGCACAAGACAGCTTCTCCAGAACCGTGTTGTCAGACTATAACAGCCTAGATGTGGCTCTGGACGTGAGCATAGACAACAGAGCTTGGTGGCCTGACTTGGGCTCTGTCAGCCAGAATGATCATCACCGCCTGACCAACCTCATGCAGTCAGACGGCTTTGATGTGGTGAGTGAGACCATGCTGTGGAGCTGCCTTGTGTTGAGGAGTACTGACACAAAGTTGATGGTGCTCACTGAGGCCTCCGCAGCCACAGCGCAGCGCAGCACAGCGCAGCACACAGCACAGCGCGGCGCACCTGCATTTGCCATGTCCTTCTCAAAAGCACTTAAGCCACAGTTGTTGCCAACTGATTGAATTTTGTAATACAGGCAATGATGTCAATGCATTGCATGAGAGCCCTTTCACTGATTGTTTGTGCGCATGTTGCCCAGTGTGTCCAAGTCACAGATATGATGCAGTGCTTTGAATGCTTTGCTGAGCTACATTGTGTCGCACTGACGACCAGCTTTGCATGTGCAGAAGGCCTGGCTGTGTCTAGGATACACCTTGACCAGCAAAGGTGCCATGATCATGAGTCATATGCCCATCCCTATGTATCAGTCTCACTTGGTACACTTGGAGGTAAGCTTTGTGCTGGCACCCAGCACATCTTGCTCTCCTGTCAGCAACATGGCAGTTTGGCAGCACACTTGCTCGCGCATACACTGGCCAGAGTTGTGCCCTCACGCTGCTGCATTTCCCTTGACCCTGATCTGTTCAGGTGAGCCATGGTCACTTAGTGACTATTTTGGGTGTCAGTGTGAAACCACAGCAGCTTGCGCTACCGAAAGAGGCGTAGCTCCATTCTTTGTGTTACTGAAATGTCACAGCTAGACACCTTATGTACAGCTTGGCTCAATGTGATAAAAAAAGATGCACTCGCATTGCACTCGTTTTGGCAGACGACTCTGACTTTGAGGCTTTTCGGGTGTGCCCAGCAAGAGGCTACAACAGCACTGGCTTTGCTGGCTTTATACAGGGTCCCTGCACATACCTACATTGCACTGTATTGCACTTCAGTGAGAAGTTTCTAAGACCCTGACAAGACCCTAGCTCTGTGATCAGGAGCCAAGCTCAACAGCACTTACCAGCATGCAATGTGCAGGTGACAGGTGCCAACCTTGTGCCATTCGCCCTGGAGAAGCAGAATCTGGTCATGACAGTCTTGACTGAGCTCCTGGCATTTGCATCAGTGTTCTCTGTGAGGCTCATTCGTGTGGAACAGCAAAGTGTGAGTCCAGGCCAGGACATCAGCACTGCCAGTCTGTTCCTTGTAGCACAGCAAGACATGAGTGGCCTGTTCATGCCAGAGGTACAGCAATGGCGATTGACCTCTCCTAGATGGCAATGCTGGACCTGTGTGTTCACCTTGTTGCAATGCATGCCTGCTTTAATCAGCGACTATCCTTGACGCGTGGCAAGGCTGTGTGCACATGGCAAGCTTGTGGCTGTCTGGTTGAGAGTATTTTGCAACATCAGATACACAGAACGCTTTGCTATCAAGTAATACAAAGCAGCCTCTACAGCATAAACACAGTGCTCATGCTAATACTCTGGCTGTTCTCAATCTGCACTTGCCTGCATTACACAGGTTGCTTTTGCCAGCTTGCATTCCTGGCTGATATGCACTTGAGAGTTGGGCGTCATGCTGAGGTTGCATCATATGCTGTGCACTCAAATCGCAATTCTAGTCATGTGACTACACATTGACAACATGTTTGTTCATTTGCTTGTCCATTCATGCATCCCATGTTTTGTTTGGCTCGCGTTTTGGCACAGCCGCATCCTTAGAACCCAGACATTTGTGTCTCACAAGTGTATTGTTGAGCTGCAAGATCATGCCTCCCTCATGCCTCTCTTTGCAGGCTATTGACCAGGTGATCATAGACCCCCTGGGGACCCCCCTGTTTGATGCCCACATGGCTGCTGCTAGCCTCCCTGTCACTGCGGCCCTCAAACGTTGGGACCCATTTCCGGGAGACTCTATCACTGATCAGGTACCATGGTACCCATGCATGCTTGGGGACCACATGTTCAGACACACATGTTGCACTAGCATGCCCAAAGTTTGAGGTAGCAGAGCCTAAATGATGCCCGAGTTTTCTCTACTGAAAATAGAGAACATGTGACATGGACGTGTGTCAACACGTCAAGCTTGACAAACCACATGCATGCAAGCGCCTTATTCGTGTACATGCGCAGGGTTTTGTTTATGCCATGTTTGTGTGCAGTCCTGCCGGGCACATGCATCATCTGCTGCCTTGGACCACTGTTAATGCCAGTGTCCTCACTGCATGCCACTTTGTCATTCGCCTTAGCCTTGCTCACAGAGGCATGGTATGGTACAACAACAGAGCCTTCTGAGAGGAAAGCAAGGCTGTCACTTCTGGAGACAATGTTGCCATTGCAACCACAGCAAATGCACCCAGTCAAACTCACTATACTGCCAATGGTGTCAGGAACTGCACAACATACCAGGCATGCATTACTCAAGCCATAGTAGCTCCCTAACATGGCAAAAGAAAAGAAAAGTCTACGCCAGTACGCGTTGATTATGGGAGCCTGGATAGACCATTGACGTCCCAACCACTAAGTGGGTTTAGTTCGCTGACATGGCATGCTTGCTGCAGATTGACCATGACCCTGGCCGGCCTCCTTGGTCGCAACCCTGGGAGGTGTCCATCATCACCCTGGGAGCTGTTGGCATTGCAGTCATCACATGTTTCAGTGCCTACGTGTGCAACAAGCGCATTGTCAAGCCGCTGTTGCTGCAGCGCATCTGGGCTCGCCGGCAACGCAAGGTGGGAGCACTCCAATGCCCATTTCCAGCTCAACTTACATGTACAATGATCTTTACATCAGTGAACAAGTTTCTGCAGCACATCTGGGCCCAGCAGCAACTCAAGGTGTGACCATTGCGATGCTCATTGTCAGCTCAAAGTACATGCACAATGATCATTATGTTAACGATGTTCAAGAGTGTATGAGTGCAAGTTATGGGATGGCAGTCAAGTCAGTGCAATGTCACAGTCATTCTCATACAATGTTCTGACATCCCCTTGGCTTTTGTGTCCTGCTTGGAAAGGTGATGCAGTTGGTATGTTAGCCATGTTAGCATGGTGTCTTACTGCTGTGTTCATAGTATATATGAATTCAATTGCTATCAGTCAACGCATGACAGCTCTAGGCTCTGCACCTTTCCGTTGTTGTCGCATACGGCCAGGTCTTTGCGACTATACTGCCCTACTGCCATGCTGCTGTGTATCATCACCTGGTGTTAGCACTTGCAGTTATGGTCACATGGGCTTGAGCACTCATGCAATACATGCCTGGTGTGCAATCTGTAGCCTGCTCCCTGCAGCTAGCAGGTCTGCATGTGTCAGAGTTTGGGCATGCCTACATCTGTGAGGTACTTGGTTCAGTGCTCGTTGATGGTTTCATCAACAAGACACACAGGTCCTGGACTTTGGGTTGCCCCCTTGCACCCCCTGGCAGCTAACAGCTGCCTAGCACGCTGAAACTGTTGATGTGATGTTCACTGGTGTGCGCATCCAGACCAGCTGCATTGATGTCCCTGCTGCCTGCAATCATGAGAATTATTGTTCATTGTCTTGCAGACTCAAGGAAGAGATGTTGACATTGAAATGGCACAAGGCGGGTTGCAAGGCCTGTCTCAAGGTGGCAGACAGCAGCAGGACTTCCCACGCAAATCAGCACTGACCCGTCTCAAGGCATTGCTCAGCCCTGCCTCGCTCCAGTACTCAGCACTGCCAGATCAGCTCAATGATGCGCATTGCCCTGAGCCCCTGGATCATTCCAACTCACCGTTAGGTCATGCCAGATCATCCAGACAGGACCCACATGGGTTGCCTCCTGCAACGGTGGCTGCTTCAAAGGAAATGGCATGTGCAAGCCAGGTGACAGAAACAACAACTCTTCCCCCTGAGGTTGGGGTTGTCAAGGGGGTCAGAGGTGAGGGGTCAGGCTTGACCCACGAAACCGCGTGGGGAAACATAGCCGGCTGGAACGTGGACCCCAACCAGATCACAATCTGTGAACATCCTGTGAAGGGGGGTCCCTGGCAGTTGGGGTCTGGCAGCTATGGGGTGGTGTACAAGGCCAAGCGGGGCCTGCAGGATGTGGCTGTGAAGACGCTCCACAGTCACTTGGTGGACCCTGAAGTGTCTCCTGCACAGGCGCATGACAACATATGCAGGGTACAGCTTCTTGGGCCTATGCTTGCCATTGCCATGCATGATGTCATGTATCAGCTTCTAAAAGTCTTGTGTTCAGCTGCATGCTGCATGTATGAACTGTCTGCCACAGAGCTTGCCATAGCTGTGGTATCTGTATCCTTGAGCATACTTGCGCATGCTTGAAAAAGGTTGAGCTGTGATATTGTACCCATTGTGTGCATGTGAAGCAAATTAGGGACTCAAGACTTTGTACTGAAAGCCAGTTTGGCTGGCTGTAGAGACATTTGTCAGTCATGACGTCTGTGTCTTGTATACTGCTTTGATGGACATATATCATGTACAATATAGAACTACATTGTATGTGCAAAAGCATAAGTGGGTTGCAGGAGCTTAAGGTGTTGAAGCGTGCTTTGACTAACCCCGAACTGGTGATGCGGCAAGAGGTGTCGGTCCTGAAAGGGTTGAGCTATGACACCAATGTGGTGCAGTTCTATGGGTCCTGCGTGAAGGATGGCAAAATTTTGCTGGTGCTGGAATACATGGAGGTCAGCACACAACAATGGAGTCACAACAATGCAAATACTGAGCACAGTCTGCATGCCTAAGTATGCGTGCATGATGTGATGCCTGATGGGTTGGTGGATGCTACACGTGCTGAGTGGCATTAGCAAAAGTCCACAGTCATGCTGAATCCCACCTGGCTATCATGAGAGAATAGGGGTCCTGATATTGCTGAGCATCTCATCACAAAATGCATCCTGTATCTTGCAAGCTTGCTGTCTGTTCAAAAATTTCGCCTCTGCAGGGGGGTGATTTAAAGCATGCATTGAAGAGTTTAGGGAACCGGTCTCGTCAGCTACAGTGGTACAGAATGGGCAGCACCATAGCTCTTGATGTCATCAAGGGCATTCACTTCTTCCATACCCATGGGGTGAGTCATGCTCCAGCCATTGACACAGACCTCATGCTGCTGTTGGGCCAAACATTCATGATGTATTTTGCTTGGTGTGCTCTGCAACTTCTTTCCACACATTACAGCTGTGCCACACGTCACCACATAACAACATGTCCAAAAAGATTTGCAGCAGCTACCTGCTGCTCTGCTATGATCTAGCTGCCCTGGTATTGACCACCACAAAATGCTGCTGTGCTGTGCCTAGCGACAAATGCCGTGGCAAGATTCTCACAGTCACCCTTGCAGTATAAATGCACCGTCATGGCTTTGCATTCAACCAGATCCTAGTTGCCCATCAGCTTGGAGGCACTGCAGTACTGATACAGCATGGTAGCTTCAGATCTGGCCAGATCCTGGCTCCCCTCAAGTTCCCAGAGGCACTGCATGATGTTACTAAATGCAGCATATTGGCTTTGCATTTTACCAGATCCAGGCTCCCCGACAAGTCAGTTTTGCCACAAGTACTGGGCACTCAAGAGATACCAACTCCTGAACACTTGCAACTACTGTCTTTGCAGGTGTTGCACAGAGACATCAAATCCGCAAATGTGCTGTTGTCAAAGGCACATGACCAGGCCAAGATATGTGATGTTGGGCTTGCCCACATCATTGGCACCACAGGCAACATCAGCAGCGCCAATCAGCCTATGCAGGGCACCTTTGCCTACTGCTCTCCTGAAATGCTCTTCAACAAAAGGTACATGACTCAAAGTCAATATGAGGAGGCCATGCTATGCACTAGGCCCTCCCTAACTTGCTTTGCAATGTTGACCTACCTCAAGTCTCTCTGACACCAACTGTGGCACCCGATATGCAATGACTTGACACTTGGGACGGGCACTGTGCACAATCATTTCAAATGTGTGATTTTGTTATATGTTGTGCGCCATGAGTGCAACTATGCTCCTGCCACTACCCATTGTATGCATTTCTGCCTACATGTATCATGTGCACATCTCAGGGCATAGTTATATTTAGGGTTTGGGGTTTGGTTTTCCCTGTCATATCTGGCATTGTCACCGATGCTGCACAGCGAAACGCATCTGTTATGTACACTCCTGCACACGCACAAGATTGCAGATGCACCCTTGCTACAGCAAGTATGTTTGCTGATACTGAAGTGCCCACAGGTGCAGAGAGGCAGCTGACATTTACAGCTTTGGTGTGGTGTTATGGGAGATCATCACACAAGAGACACCACAGCGCGGCAACCTACGTGACCTTGAGGTCAGTTTCAGACCTGTGTTCAGATGATTCATTGCATTTTAGCTGCTCATGTCAGGTCCAGCTGGCTGACAGCTGGCTGTTGAAAGGGTTTAGGGTGTAGCTGAACCCATGGCTGACAGCTGGCTGCTAGTAGGGTTTGGAGGTTAGGGTGTAGCTAAACCCATGGCTGACAGCTGGCTGTAAGTATGGTCTAGGGTTTAGCTAAACCCTGGTTGAGTCATGTTCACAGAAGTTTGGAGGTGTCATTGAGTGATAGCTGCTCTTCAACAGCACACCATGCGCGGGAGCGTTGATTGACTATGACTATGAGCAGTGAAACTACCTGTACAGCATTCATGGGGATGAATGCTGCTGCATTCATCTAGAGGCAGCTGGCAAGCATGTGACTTACTATCAGTACTGATGGGCATACATGTGTGGGTGCAGGTTCCAGATGAGTGTCCTCAAGAAATAGCTGATCTGGTGGACAGATGCCTGGATGAGATACCAGAGAGCAGACCCTCAGCCCTGGAAGTCTACAACATCATCACCCAGTCCCGCCTGATGCATCCCATACCACCTAACCCACACTGATATCAGCTCAGAGCTGCCATACAAACAACTGCCCAGATCTGGATCAAGGCAGATCTGCGATACGCTTTTTGAATGGTCCGCTCTACCCTCGGACAACTGGCAATGTTCAGGAGATTCAGACCAACTCTGCACGTCTACAGACTTCAGAGGTTACAGTAGGCCACAGCAACAGGCTAAAGCCACACGGGGGTCTGCAGGTGGTGAGGGTTTCTTGGGGCTTTTGGCCAGTCCTGCTCTGTCACTGTCATGTGGGCAGATGCTCCTGAGCTATTCAACATGCACCTCAGCTCAGCTCAGCTCAGCTTTGCTTGTCTGCATTTGGGGGATCTTCAAGCTTTCAGCCTTTCAGGACTGTCACACAATTCATGAAGGGCGCTTGACAGTGTACATTAAGCCTCAGCTTGGACAGCCTGCAGTAGGGATGTCATTGACTTTAAGCCTTGCTGAGGACAGTTAGACTTGTTGAAGGGACAGGGGCTGTGCCCCCGTCTTCCCCAACTTGCATGCAAGTACAAGTTGGGAGAAATGCCTTCATCTTTATCTTATCATCAGATCTGCATAGCTTTGTACAACAGCGTGCTCCTTTGCTACTGTGCAATTGAATTGTCAGGTTTCAAAGATTTTGTAATTGCAGTAGTCACGTACTAGCTTTTAAGAAAGGCTTTAAGAAATTTCAAGGCATAAGGCAGTGAACACTGGACTCTGGCGTGTCATTGCATGCATTGTCACACAGAACATCCTGAGGCAATTATGTCACTGCAAAGTTGATCACAATGCTGCCTGGTGTTGTTATCAACTGCTGAAGCGCGAGCAGACCAAAACCCTATTAGTAGTCTGCTCAGATTAGCAGGAAACGCAGCACAGCAGGTGCGCACAGTGAGCAGCGCAGCATGCACATACCACACACATCAAACTCATTGAGATCAATTTGTTTGAAGTGCGGTTGTGACAGGTGNGTTTCACTGCCAGCTGCCCAGATAGCTTATACACAGGCAGACTGGTACATACTAAGTCAAGTGACAATACAAGGTTGAACCGCTACAACTCNTGCAGGCTGAACAATGTACAACATGCAAGGCAGCCATCAAAACAGCACCACTTCGTATCAGTGTATCAACTGCCATCATGATCATGATTCTTGCAACTAAGCTCAATGGGGAGCTAGCTGTACAGTGGGTACACACACATGGCATACAAAATGCAAGACAAGTGTGCNCTGCTAACGGGGTACCAGAGCAGTCTGTGAGTACACTGTGATGCTGCTGCTGCTGACTCAGAGCCTGATGGGAAGCGCTGATAGAGTCGGACAATGCTGCCAGACACTGACCTTGGCATTTCATGCGTTCTTGAAGTCTAAAACCGAAGCGGTGCAGGCAGCGCTGCTTTACCCATGCTTATTGAATGTTCGACCACAAAGGCACGTAAGTACGCTTGCAAGTTGGTCGTCTCGTTCAGATGTGTTCATTCCGTACCGACATCACAGACACAATTACCACTGATACGACAGCCAATCTAGGCTAGCAATACGCATGCCTTGTCATTACCTGCATGGTACTAACCGTTTGAAACCATTGTCTCCGGTTGGGACTTGTTCTGTGCCGTNTCCTGCAGACCAGACATCTGCTGCTGGACCATCAATGTAGCGTGGATCATTTGCAGGCTCAGTCACAGGCTCAGGCTTGGCTTGCATTGGTGGTGCTGCATTGCCATCTTGGCGTGCAAGCTTTTTCCACAAGGGTGAAAGCCGCCGCAGCAGCTTGTTGCCTTTGACAGCTACACGCTCTGCCACCTGCTCATCCCTGATGTGTGATGACTGCTCACTGTCAGCCTCAGAGTCCTCGCCGTCAAAGTAGGCATGCTCCAGCTGGCACAGCTTTGCACGAAGCAGTTGGGGGCTGGCATAGACAGGCGTGCAGCCTTGTGGCCTGATTCTCAAAGGCTGCCCAGCATCTGCACCTGCAACCCCAATGTATGTTAGTACTGCAGGCCATATACTGTCTTCTTCCCCTTTTCCTTTACCCTTTCCTCCTTCGCTCCCCTATCAGGTGTGAGTGTGTGCAAGCAATCTGGTATAGCAACAGAGGATGCGTGAATGCATACGTGCTATGCGTCTGGGATTGACAAGCAGTGCCAGCTGAGACAATTGTTGTGCAACACAAACATGAAAGGCAAAAGCTGTGTGGTACCNTCTTGTAGCAGAGTCAACAGGTCTGCCTCTTCAGAGGCGGGTGTACCAGAAGCGCCAGCAGCAGCTGCAGCACTGCCTACACCGTCTACCTGTAGCATGCACACAACGCTGTCAGCATGTGCCACCAGTTGTTCACAGTCACATAACAGGGGTGTTTTACTGTTGCACACTCAGTATTATGCACAGCTGCAGCTGCAGCTGCAGGTTTCAGCAGCCAGGCAAGTTGTGCAATGATGCCTGAGCCAAAAGAGCAACTGCTGGCAACACTGAGCGCAAAGCCAACCGCAAACCTGTATGTCGGGTGTGATAGCCATAACAGCGCCATTCTGTGTGATGCCATTGTGCAGAGCTGTTTGTTGCAAGAGCTGCGTCAACAGGGCAGCCCCAAGGCCTTGCATGTCGACCTTGTTGCCT
>KN805285.1:0-33597 GCA_000818905.1 Trebouxia gelatinosa | reverse complement strand
TTCTCCGACACTGCATGAACCTTTGCCTGCTTTAGTTGTGTGCTACCAGCAGCCAACAGCATACCATGTGATGCACATGGCACAGCCAATGGGCTGTCAGGTTCTTTTGAGGGGCTTTCTGTAAAGGGGAACACATGGTGTACAGCAAAGCTCACCAACTGCAAGGACTACAATGTTCTTCACAATCTCGCGCAGCACCTCTGCACCTCCTAAGTCTGGCAGATGGCTTTCATAGTGCTGCACTTGCTCCAAGAACACAATGAACAGAGTGATGGAAGAGGCGTCATTCAGAAGGGACTCTCCCTCCAGGATGGTACGCAGCCTCTTGGGTCCAGCACCTGCATGCCATGCCAAGCATGGTTGTCATGTGCATTGCCTGATGCTGCAGCAACTGCAAAGCAAACGCCATATGGTGCAGGAGCACACACTTGACAAGCAACACCACTCCAGACTCCAGTTGCATGTTGTGAACATAATAAACACTGACATGCTGGGTGCAATGAGAGCAAACAGCTGCCCTGGCTGACTTGCATGTTTCTACAAGCACTGAAAACAGAACACTGCACTGGCGCACAGTATCTTGTAGACCATGCTCGATCAAATAGCAGTAATGAACCTTATGCAGTCCAGTGTGTACTTACTCGACTTCATAGTGGCTATGATGGCCACAGCATCAGTGGAAGCAAGCATGGAACCAAATAGGGCTGCATACTGCCAAGTCCAGCCCTTGTCATGCAGCTGGAACATGTACAGCATGATTGGAATCATGATGGCACAGCTGCCTGTCACCACAAGAAATGCCAGAATCATGACTGGGGCCGCCACCTACAGTCAGTCACCACAGCTGTGTGAGCTGCCCGCACGGCATAGTACATGTATGTGCACTGTATGTCTACAATATTATGCACTGTAATATGAATGTGCCAATTTCCAATATGTGTATATGCATGGTTGCTGAACATCAGCTGCACACTAGCACATGCGAAAGACACAGACGTGTGACATGTGACACGTGGATGCTCTGAAGCCATCCATGGTGTTTGCACATCAGCCATTATGTGTGGGCAGGTATGCATGTTGCTGTATACTGCGCGTACTGGCACCTACAGTATGTGCTGTGCACCACTGTGCTGCGTGTGCAACACAACGTGGTGCCGGGCACAGCAGCCAAGGTATGTGCACATCACCTGTTTGAAAAGGAAGAAATCGATTCTAACAGCTGAGTCACACAACAAAGGTGGGAGGAAAATATAGAAAAACAGCTCGTATGGATGTATGCCCAGCCACCAGCTGATTCCATTGCCAAGACGGCCAAGATTAAAAGGAAACATGAAACCTTGAAGCACGCCTCCTGCACAGGACGTGTGGCTGGTCAGAGTGTGTGACCACTACGGTCGCCATTACTGAGACATGTCAATAGTGTGAAGGATGGTACCGCTAAGCATGGAAGACGTGAATCACACTAGCATCCACTGACCCAAACTGAGCGCCAAAGGCCATAGCTATGCTTGCCATACCTGCTACCAAGATCATAAGGTTGCTGAATCTGCCACGGAACAGACACGACACCACGACCGCTACCCCAGCGAACACAATTACATCGTACCCAGAGTCAGGGACAACACACCAGTCGTACTCGTCTGTAGCACAACGTGAATATGTCGGGTTGTGCTTGGTGAACAGCTTGAGCGCGAAGCTCTGCTGTGGCGAACGCTTTACCGTTATCATTGATTCTGTGACTGTAACTCGCAAGCGAACAGTCCACAGCCTCGCCATGAGCTTCCATGCTCACGACTGGACAAACAGGTTGTGCTGCCCCACGTCAGGTATCAAGCTGGCACGGATAGCTAGCGTGCGCGGCTTGCATACCCACTACAGAGTTCGCTGCAAGTGTGCACATCGCGTGAGCCTGAGTGAGCTTGAGTCACATACTTGCTCTACCTGCGATGCTGCTCTCTGCGCGATGCAAGGGCAGGGGTACCCTGGTCACCATTCGTTTACATAGGGGCTCTTCCAGTAATCGCCACGTGAGGCACAAAATATACATTTACTACATCACTGCAGGAATAAGTGTGTTGCCTCTCCTGCTGCTGTTGGGAGCAACGTACATTGTGGCATGATCTAATCACTCTGTGATCTCTTAGCATCAGAGCAGAACATCGTCAGATGATCGTCACATTGGCGCTCAGCGTTCTGTTGGCGTGGGGCTGCTCCGAGACCAAAAGGCAAACGCGCAGTTGGCATGTCGACGTGGGGTGGCAGCTCCACTCGGTGGCAAGCGTTTCTGTCCTGTATGGACCCCCCTGTATGGACTGAATGCAGAGGGCACTCGTGTTGCCGTCCGTACGCAGTCCATCGTTGTGAGCATGCCATGGGGCACAGCCAGCAACCAGTATAAGCTGAGCTACGTCGCTTGGGTGCTTGTGACTGCGGCATTTGTTGGACGTCAAGCTTTTGCTCAGACCGATCATGTATGACCAGACATGGGCCTGTGCAGACAGCTGGAGCTGTAGCATGCTTCATCATACNACTACAAATGGCAGCACACATGATCAAGCAACAGAATGTAACAGACAATTCAGGAACACTGGACGCAGATCCTTAGCCTGACATATGCACCTGCTATGATTGCTGTCTCAGATGGCCTCCCTAAAACATGTGTAGTCGGGCTGCCAATCAAGGTCTTGCCGTATTCGACTGCCGTCTGCTTGCGCATTCATGCTGATACACTTAGCAACAACCTCACCAAACTCTTGTGCTGCGGTGTCCATTGTTACACTTTCAGCTTTGCACTGAAGCTTCTGAGCAATGGCTTCTGCAATGTCCTTGGAGGTGACACCGTTCTCTCCGGGAACATTATATACCCCAGACGCATCTGGGTGTGACAACAGCGCCACATATGCTTTGGCTGCATCGTCAACATGCACCACACACAGCTTGTTTCCCCCTACAGCGCAACCACAAATGTTGACTCAGTGGTTGAAAACCGCCGCTAACTGTCAGTGAGTGCTGTATGTCTGCACGTCCATGACAGTTGCTGCCTATCATTGTGCCTGTGGTCTACGGTCTTTACCAAGCATGAAGCGAAGTTAATTGCTGCTGACATGGTGCAGCGCCATTGCCCAGCCACATAAGGCAACTTCTGTAAACAGATCAAGTCAGGGCTACGCGATTGGAATGCCACCACGAGGTATATATTATATTAAGCTGCGGAAGAAAGCAATTGGTATCAACAGTCAGGAAGCACAGGCACACACAGGAGTCATTGGGACCTGCCAGATTCTCATGCATGTGCAGGCAATGCACAGCCCTGAGACAAAACAGTGGTAGGGGGCATACCATCTCCAATATAACTTGCAGAGCCCTTTTTCTCAGCTGCTTTGTACATGACATCGTAGAAGAACGCAAAGTCTTTGGTGTAGACCAACGGTGGAAGGCGCATCACAACACCACGAACCCTGTCTTTGTTTGCCTGCGCATGCCAGGGCAGATGCACTTTGTTACGGCATGATCAGCTTTCACAAGCACCGATCCAGCGCTGCATCACTGGCATCTGGAGAAGTTGTGCAACATTGAGGACCTGTCTAGCAATTGTGGCCAACTGCCACCTAATTGCACACTTTCAGGTCAGGGATTTTGGTTCTGGGCTGCAGTGTTGGGCTACTCACCTGCAGTGTGACCTCTTCTGAGGCAGCTCTCGGACCAACGACTGGTCTGTCTTCTTTGCCGAGGGTCTCCCCTGAGTCGCCAGGACCAACAATACCATTTGTGTTGGCAAACAGTTTGCCGCTTCCGGACAAGGCTTTGACGATGGCCTTGACAACTGCAAGGTCTTGCTCGCAACACCGAGGGTAGTCAGCAAAGTCGTGCTCGAATCCCAAATGCATCACAGCATCTGCTTCACGCGCTGCAGCTGCAATGACTTCGACGTCCTTCAGGCTGCCCTTGACGACTGTCACATTTAACCCTTCGAGATCAGTGCCCGTCCTACGAGACAAGGCCGTAACGGAGTGACCCTGATCGACTAGCGCTTTGGCCACACGAGAACCAACGAAGCCTGTTCCACCTGTGAGGAATACTTTTACCATATTTGCCTTTGTCGGGATGTCGCAGCGTGATCTCCACTCCCGATCATGCACTCGGTTGAAGTGCTAGGATTCAAGCGTAACGCATTACGTGTTGCATGAGATGATGCAAATGTAAAGCTGAGCATGCACTGAAGTTTCAACAGAGGTATCTCTCTGTTCCGGCTCACAGAAGCCATAATAATAATAATAATTAAAAGGTG
Organism: Trebouxia gelatinosa; assembly: GCA_000818905.1. NCBI lineage: Eukaryota > Viridiplantae > Chlorophyta > Trebouxiophyceae > Trebouxiales > Trebouxiaceae > Trebouxia > Trebouxia gelatinosa. Next base: position 29,309 of record KN805285.1, on the reverse strand, counting down.
TGCCAGCCGATGCTAGGTACCTACTAGGCGTGTCCTATCCTACGTTGTCTCTGCGAGCGTGAAAATCATGACATGAAACAGTGTCGCGTCTGAGTGCTGTGACAAACTGATTGCGAGCTGTGCTGAGAGGCTGCAGTCTGAGCTAATTGTGCTGTCGCTGAGCTGTTTACAGGCCGGCCACGAGCGCCATCACAAGCAAACACTGGCACTCCGAGTGGGGAGGAGATGTACTACTAGAGAGGGGAAACAACAGGGTCAATAGAAAATTCAAACAGTAACTCCCCTTCTTTCCCTACTACCTGTAAAAGAAACTCACCCACTATTGATTGGCTACCAGGTAGCCAGCTACGGAATGCCACAGCATGCAGCTACTTGCCTTCGCTTCTTCCTCTTTTGGCAGAACATCTTGCGCTTACTCAACCAATGCGCTTACGACATGGCATGCAGTTAAGCGTTGCCGGCACACAGCTTGCTGTCGGGGGCTGCATACCGTAGTACCGAATCTCCATTGCGACCTCAAAGTACTAGCATCTGCATTGATCTGTCGACATGGCGCCCGCTACGAACAAGCAAGTCAAGCTCGCCGAGTTCAGCATGGACGAGAGCCTGGGCCATGTCCAGGTTGTCGAAGGCGACATTCCAGAACCCAAGCAGGGGGAGGTTCTGGTGAACGTGTACTTGCGCCCCGTCAACCCAACAGACATCATATTGCTCAAGACTGGTTGGGGAGGCGCCGTGCCATTGCCTAGCAACCCAGGAAGCGACGGTCGGTCACTTGCGCTGCACCTCAAGCTGCACATATGCGAAATTAAACATGTTCACAGCTTGTGCCAGACTGGTTTCAGGTGTCGGCAAGGTTGTCAAGAATGGACCAGGAGCCAGCAAGTACAAGGAGGGCCAGCGTGTCTCAGCAGCTCCCTGGCCTCAATTCCAGGGCAAGGGATCCTGGGCACAGTATGTTTGTGTACCTGAGAAAGACTTGGTGAGCTTGTTGACCTATACAACGGCATTGTGGCACTTCATAAATGTGTATCAACCTCCATTGTGTGCACTGCAAGGCAAAACTGTGCACAAAAGTGACTACATTGCGTCTTACAACAAACGTAAAAAGTGCAAGTGTACCGCAGGTGTTTGTGCCAGAGGGCTTGAGCGATCAGACAGCAGCACAGATTTTTGTAAGTCTATCCTTGTCGCCTCTGTCTCTCTGCATGTCGCTTATGCATGGTACTACAAAGCTGCATCATGCTGAATTGCATCCTGACTCTACAGCTCACCTCTTCTATTCTGTGACATTCAGCCTGCTTGGCTTGCTGCTTGAAAGCATGCATATGTATGAACAGATATACCATATAGAAGATGCATGTCGTCAAGCGCTAGCATCTACCCAGCAGCAACACTAGTGTTACGGTGGGCACGCAGTCCAGTCAAGCTCATGCGCTCTTGTGCCATATGCAGATCAACCCCATGACAGTATACGGCATGCTGCAAGAGTCTGCTGTCCCCAAAGGAGAGTACCTCCTGCAGACTGCTGCAACATCTGTACTCGCCAGGCAGATGGTTGACCTGGCAAAGCACTACGGCATCAACACCATCAACATTGTGCGCAGAAAGGAAGCTGTAGACGAGCTCAAACAGAATGGGTGAGGATCGAACGCTTAACGCACAGCACTGCAAGCATGTGCAATGTATAGCATGGGTACTTTGCAATTGTGTTGGAATCAGGTGCTGCACCAAGCCCTTTGCCAAATCCACATCAAAGCGCACTTGCAGTGCAACCTTTGTGGCACCTGCTTTTGCAATAAGGTGGAACCGGTAGAGAAAAATCTGCATCTGCACTGCATTCATGCTTCAGAAGGGTTCAATTTTGTCAGGGCTAGATACATGGTGCAGTTCTTTTGAAGCAGACTCCAGAACAATGGTTGTGCTGCACAATGCTGATGCCTAGTGATGCATTTTTGTATTTGTCATGCTTGTTAGGCATCCAAGTTGCTGCTTGCAGCTTGTTGCATTGGTCTGAGTACAATTTCTGGGTGCTTCAGTGTGGAGCACGTCATCAACAGTGAGACAGATGACATCCTGAAGCGTGTGAAGGAAATCACAGGTACAGCCTTGTACCCAAGAGCAACCTATCTATCACAACCTCCAAGCATCCTGGCTTGTGACACACGAAATTTTGTATTTCACTGTCCGCTGTCAGTTGTACAAGATGCTGCTGCGTACAGAAGCATGTAACACGAGACTTCGGGTATAAGGTCACATTGTCATACACTTCATCAGCCCTATACGCATCATTGCTGTACCAATGCTGTGTACGTGCACAGGTAGCAAGCTGTGCTATTCCTGATTAATTACCTGCCACGCTTCCAAGTCTCAAAGCACAACATTGCATGCTATTAACCCACTTATGTACATAGCTCACATTGCACAATGTTCAGTGATGTTTTGTGTTGTAGCCCTCAACCTTCTGCCTGCAATTCAGGCGGCAAAGGGGCATATGGTGCCATTGATGCAATTGGTGGTGCCCAATCGCAGAAAATTGTGGCATCGCTCCGCAAAAACGGCAAATACATCCTGTACGGTGCTCTGGACACAGCCCCCGTGCAAGCTGCCAACATGGACATCCTTGCTCAAACCAAGGTATGCAGGGCACAGCCAGTACAGATCGCCGTCGCAAATCTGCAAGCAGCTTATAACGCGCGTGGGCTTGCATTGATCATTCTTCAGCACCAGGTGGTACAGGTTTGGCCTGCTTGTATACAGCACAATTGGCATTCACTCAGCTACAGAGGGTTGTCTGCTGCTGTACTTGGTGCAGCAGGTTGACTCAGTCTGGGTATGCGGCATACACACTCAGTCTCATTCATTGTCAGTGCCTGTATTGTACACTCTGCTGTATGCTGACGCATGTGTGGGTCGTGGTGGCTGTCGTTGCAGTGGCTCAGCAGGGTGGAGTTGCAAGCTGCAGAATGCATGCAGGACTTCTGATGGTATCAAACTGTCTATATGTGCCTCCTGTCATGGTGTGCTGGATGGTGCAGGTTGTGACTGGCTTCCTGATCTATGACTGGATTGAGCAGCCTAAGAAGCAGGACATCATTAAGGAGGTTGTTGGCCTCTTAGAGCAGAAGGTTCTGGTGCCACATTCAGGTATGATGCTGGCCAATGCAGTCTGCACCATGCTGGCATGCAGTAATGTGTTGTGTTTGTCAGCACAGGCTTATACATACACATGTATGTACATGTGTATGCACACATGCAACAGACCATGGCAACATACCTGAGCATGTGTTAGCCTGTGCAGTAAGGCAGATTTATGTACCTTGCGCCTAGCAGCCTAGCTCTGCCTTCATGACCTCATTGGCTGTGCAGTGCAGCTCACGTCGCAGTGATGTTCAACACAAAATCATGCGTGTTCCAAAATTGCAAATTATGCTTTGCGTGGTGTACAGGAACTGTGTACTTGCTGTACAAGCTGCAGATGCTGCAGCATCTTCCATACATGTGTCAATGTGCTGCAATGGGCATGCTGCCTTTACCAGTGTCAGTGTGACAGATGTCAGCCACTAGACCATCAGGCTTTCACGTGTTGTAACACATTGCGCTGAAGCCAATTCTGGCCACTCATTTTGCAGGCAAGTCATTCAAGCTTGAAGATGTCAAGGATGCCATCAGAGACACTGTCAAGACAGGACGTGGTGCGAAGGTGTTTCTGGAGGGATGAACATGCTCATACAGCCAAGGCCTGCTGCCTGCAGATTGGTCGTGCACTACACATGACACCATAAGTTAAGGTGCAGGAAGTTTGTCAGCAAGCATATAGCTTTGCTAGACAGTGTGTGTATGTGTCTCTCTGTATGACCTCTTGTATGCAGCTGTGGAGTGTTTGCCAGCCAGATGTTGAGTCCTGCTTCTGACTGAGTGTGCTTTTTGTAGTAGGCTTCTTTGTTGCTGTTGTGTGGCATGAACGTACGAATGACATCATACAGGTTTTCCATGTAAGTTTACTTCTGGTCAAGTTGCAAGCACATTTGCAGCTGCCACTCCAGCCTGGTGCCTGCGCGATGCAAAGGGCAGTGACCGACGGTTGTCTTTTGCAAGTCAAGCTGGACACCTGTTGCTGTATGTAACCACAGTGTAAGATGACACACAGAAGTCAGCACAAAAGTCAAAGCCATAGTTCAGTCAAAGCAAGTTGATGACATCGGACTTTTTCGCGCACATGCATCCGCTTGCGCGCAACCTTTCAGAACGATGTGCGCGTGCTCACGCAATGTTGCATTGCAAGCTGCAAGCTGTGATTTTCAAATTGTAACGGCAAAGTCTGTGCTCACAAACACAAAAAGGCCGGCATGTGCTCCACCCTCGCGCGTCAGCAGCAAGCCTGCAGCGGGACGACCTGCAAATGCACGGAGGATTCGACAAGTATACCAAGATCAGAGGTGCATAGCCCTTGTGGCACGTAGTCGTGTCTCATTGTGGGCTTAGGTTTGCAGGGCTGGCAACGAGCCGTTTCAGCTACCAACTCAGCTCCGCCCTATAGTGGCAAGCAACATCGTGCAAGGTTGGATTTGCTTGTGCACGTATGTACGCAATTGGCAGGCAGCAACGTAACGCAGCAATTCCTGGGCAAAAGCTGACCATAAGTGTGCCTGTTCAGGCAGCGTAGGGCTGGTCATTCTAGCTGCCATTGATGCCGCATATTCTGGGGACTGGTCACGCATTGGTGTGATCTCCAAGGACAATGAGATTTGGCTGCAGTCTGCCTTGAAAGCTCTGGCAGCATGGCATGTTGTCAATGCTCTTGCTGCATTTGCAATTGCCAGCAAGAGTGGCAAGCCAACCTTGCCAATCACCGCAAAGGTATTGATAGAAAAGATATTCTAGTTGTTTTATTTTGTTAGACCAAGTCTTATCTTTGAGGCGCACATTATTTCAATTGGTTCTGTGAACTACTGGTATGCTGCAGGTGCTTGCTATTGGAACCATCCCTTTGATAGCTCTGATCCTTGAGGAGCAGGAGGCTGTCTAAATGAGAATCGACTTGGCTTTACAGCCTCACATGGCACAGGCTACAGCACTCTTCCTGTGTTAAAATTTGCAGAGCATGGGTCTTGTAATTATGCATTTCTGCCATTGGGCTACCTGATGGGTTGCAAGGGGGATGTCACTTCAATCATGACGCAATGACAGGCTTAAGGTGTTCAGCAGTTGCATGTCTCGTCTGCATCATGTGCTGCTGCTTGCGTATGCTGTCACGTGCTAGCATATGTTATCACACGCCCGCTGGCATTGAACAGCTGTTGAGGTACTTAGTGTGCCATTGGGCGGGCCATTCCTCAGTAAATTGATACGTGTTCAATTGTTACTTGGGGAGAGTGAGCAACCCACTCGCTCATTGGCCACTGTTTTTCACGCGTTGTCTGTATGCAGATCAGCGTTAGTGACACCTGCCATGCTCTCTATAGTCAACAACACAAAAGGCATCATGCGTTGTAATAACAGGTTCTGGTCTTCTTACTATGTGTACTATTTACACAAGTACTACCGTGCTGCTGTCAAGCCAAAGGACCCATCCTAACTACACGATCTACATCTTCACTTTCTTGAGGGTCGAAGAAGTACGTGATGTCTGGCCCATCATAGCTGGGCTCCATGACAATATCCCGTGCCGTAAAGATTGGCTTGTAATTGTAAATCAGCATGGCAAGTTCCTCCTCCTTGGACTCGGGCCAATGATCTGACTGCCGCGCGTAGTCCACAAAGACGTCTGCCAGATGTTGGCTGACATGCACTGCATCCTTGGAGTGGGGAATGGCGTCCATGGAGAACTCATAGGGGGGCTTCTCAGGGTGCCATTGGGTGCCGAAGAAGGGGTACTTCATGTGCTCAATGGTGGAAATGTACTCAGCTCCATTTCTGCAGGCAAGCAGACAAAGCTCTGCAGACTACACCTTTTTCTTACACCAGATGCATGCAGGGTTTGGTGAAGAAGACATGGACTCTAGCTACAGCTCAATCTAGCACAGTGTATGGATGCAGCATTGTAGCAATGCTATATCCAAGGCCGCCTCCATGGGCAGGCAGACAGGGTATATTCACCTCTGCACAGCAAGTAAGCAAACCAGATGAGCATTGTGCCTGTTTGCAGTCTTGATCCTGCTGTGCGGGCTATGCTGGGCTGGTCTCAAGACTGCCAAGCCGCTAGGTCGACAGCGAGCTCACCTGTCTTTGGAGGTGCTCACAATGTCATACGTGTCATTGAGGATTGGCCACTTGATGAAGGCTTCGGGAGCAACACCAAACTCATGATTCTCCATGGCGATGTTGTACCTTGAGTCCTCCAACTTGGCTTTTAATCTGGACTGCGACATAGCAAGGCTGACATGGCATGCCCAGTATGATGTGACAGACTCTGTGACAGACTCCAGGCTGTTGTCAGTGAACACTGCAAGAGACACTGCTCACAAAGTGCCATGAAGGGCTTGTGACTTGATGAGGCTACAAGACAAGTTCCAGGAGTGCGACGTAAATAGGGCTGTTGCTAGACAGGCAGCATCAAACACAGCATATGCAAGCTTGGCTCAACAGCAAAGCTACGCATTGTGGATACGCTCTGGTGGTTCCCAGCACACAGCAAACAATGCAAGCAGCATAGGGGGTACAGGCAGCATGTACGAACACACTTCTCGCCAAACCCTACTGCAGTAAAGTCTGTAAGATTGACCCACTGTGCTGTGTTGACAACTTGAGTGAACATGTGACACTGTGAAGCTAGAGCAAGTTGCAAAATGGGGATGATGGCCATCTGCATGGATCCATTGAAAGTTGGCCAGGCTGCATCCGTGTATGCAATAAAAAACGCTTGCTTGCTTGAGACTGACAAACTTGCTACAAGGGTGGCACAGCTTGACTCACGTTCATGTTGCCAAAAATGCGGCTGCGGCTGGATTCATGGTAGAACTTCAGCGTGCTGGCGTGGGCCTGCAAACAGACTCCATCATATCAGCAATTCTCTGTGAGTTACTTTGTATGTGTGAAGCTGCCAGAGGTTTTGCTGCACATGTGGGTCATTTGCACAACCAGTCTTTGTTGCTTGAACAGTCAGCAGTTTGTGTTTTGTGTTGCGAACATTGCACCCTTTTGGGTCATAATCATTGCACCTTGTGACACTTGACATGCTAGATGGAGACAGGAGATCATCAGGACATGTGTGAACGTACACATGCTGATGCAGGCAATGCGCAGCAGATTGAAGCACCATTTTGTGTTACGCAGTGTGGTCCACACAGGATGCCATACTGGGTTGCAGCATTCCTTTGCATGCAGCTTTATAGCTAATGAGAGACGACAGAGCAATGGTATGGGGTGTGCAGTGGCAGTACACTTCAATGCGCTTGCAAGCTGCTTGTGAGAACTAGTACAGTTCAATGAAGGCACTCTGTGGTGCGAAACACTTGACTGCTAGGCATGCATTGGCAAGACTTGTGCTGCATGTACAAACACATCCAGGACTGTGCAGCAACCAGGTGATGCAATGTGGCATGACAGGTCCCTGCTTTCAACGATGCTGCAGAGGTGTGTGAACACATGTATCACCAGAACTTGGGCCTACCACAGCGTCTGTTGTGATCAGGAGATCATTGAAGTCCACATTGGCGGTGAGGATCATCTGTAACTGGTGTCCCAAGCATGTGCCCCACACCTGCATCAGACCAACAGATGTTTGGCAGCTACTTGCCGGCTCATCTATACCTCATCATGTACTGTTGTGTATCCCCAAATTCCCCAAAATCCAAGCGCTTAACTTGTTGCTGTGAGAAGCTCGAGTGTCACCTGTTTGGCTAGTCTATGTAATGGGTTGGCACAGCAAGCAAGTGTACCATGACAAGCATAAGCGACAGATGCAAAACTGGAGGCATGCACAGACAGGTAGTGCACTTTTGTGGAGCAACCCTGATAGCACAAGCTTGTCAAAGCCCACAAGTAGCCCATCAGATGACACCGCTGACTCATTGAAGCATGCAAGCTACTGCATGCATACTTTGTGTTTTAGGACTAGTGTTGTAGGACTAGTGCTTACTGGGTATACACTGCCTTTCTCGTTCTCCTCTGTTGCCCACTGGAGGAGCTTCTTGGCAGCTAGCACATAAGGATCATCCAGCCATAAATCTGTCAAGCCGCCCTGAAATGCAATTTCGCCCAGGTTGACACAAGATAGGCCTTGTGCCAAATGCTATGCAGCAGCAGAATACAACCTGGTGTGCTCCGCACAACTGTCCTGCAAAAGCTTTTGAAACATAATGTCAGCTACGCAAGTGTGAGATGTGTTGTGGGATGCAGTGGCTTGCACAGGAACTGGTCGTACCGGTAGTAGCAACAGCAAGCACATCACGCAACTTTTAGGCTTTACTCTCCGTTCAAGATGTTGTGTGTACTGTCAGTCATACACTTCCAACTGACGAAGCGCTGAGGATAAGCTGTAATACGCTGTAGCTGAAATCAGCAGATAACTCTGGTTTGCTGCAATGGTTTCTCAAATGTGCATAGCTTGCATGTGTCAACAATGCATGTTATGTGCTGGCACACATGCTTGTCCTGCCACACTTGCTCACACCTGTACTCACTAATGCAGTGAACAGGGGGCTAACAAGAACGCTTTCTGAGATGAAGCCGGTCAATGGGCGCTCTTAAGGCTACATACCGGCAAGATGATGCCATTGGTAGACTTGAATAGCCGCCGCAATTCTGCCTCACTCTCATAAAACCTACACAACATCTCATACATGTGTAATCATGCCTGGGCTTGTCCTGGGCTTAAGTTCCTGATAGTTGAAAACCAAATTTGAATGTTGGTGCCACCAGCAGTCCACCACAGCAGCAAAGACAGATGTAACGTGACATGGCCAGTCAGGTGGCGCGGACCATGCAGGGACTACTGCAGCTTGCAATAGATTACCTAAATGGCACTGCTCGACCACCAGCAGCCTCAATCCACTTGACATAAGCTGCTGCAACGTATGATCTGCATCCAATAGTTGTTCGTGTGTCATGACACGTTGAAGACAATGCGGCTGAGAAAGCTGCTGCCAGTGCAGGTTCCGCGCCAGGGCACTTACTTGCCAGGGCAGTAGTGGCAGGCTTGTGATAGAATGCCTATCATTGGCTTTGGGTTCTTGTACTGGGTGGGCTCAGGGACGGACACGTCTTCTGCTGACGATAGCGCTGGCATCGAGAGGGCGTCCCTCAGTGGGTTTGACAAGCGTGGGAGGGCTGCAGCCGTATGCCAGGCCAGACACAGCAACAGGAAGGCCGGCACAACCTTGCGCCCCATATTGGACGATAGTGCAACCGCACAAACGCTCGTTGAAGCAAGCGCGATTGCTATCCCTGGCGCAACTCAGGAGGTCAACGCAGATGGTGTTTTAGCAGCTGATGCCGCCCGAAGTGCTTAATACCTATGCCAGCCAGTAAAACTGCTGCAAAAGATTCTCGCGGGAGATCGGCAAGACGATTCTACTAAATCGGCGCAAGCCGTCGCCAGGGCCTCGTAGTCTAGCAGGCGTGATCTTTACGAAATTTAGGCACGTTTCTCGCTTGAACGGCAGGGCGTTGACTGGAGTAATTCAAACTAGCGACATTGTCACGGTGAAAAGCGTGATGGAAACTTACACATGTAAGCAGTAGTGGTAGCGCAACAAATGCGCCTGCAGCGGTATGTAAAAATCACATTGTCACGGTGATTGCCTCAGGCCCTACCGAGGCCGCATGTTACTATGCACCCATCACGACATACAGCGCTAGATATCCCCCTATGTATATGCACCCGCTCGGTCAATAACAGGTGGATACTTGCTGGAACGATTGAGCAGTTGGGCAAGCCATAGAGGTATCACAGAGGCGTAGGCAGCTTTTCCCTGTCAGGCAAAATCATTCTTGAAACCTGATCAAGGGTCGTGGACAGCCCCAGAAGCTAGTCAACCCCTTTTTCTCTCTCAAAGTATGAACAGGCACAAAAAAGCAATGGCTGATCACAGCACTTGACTGCACAAGGGCGAACAGCCACTCTCAAGGCTTGCAAGCCTCACCACATCATGTTGTGATTGCACTCCTGATCACCAGGCTGTGTTATGCTGCTAACGTTCACTTCACCAAGTATAGCAGCTAGCCTTGAAAAACCTTATAACAAAGCATCTCAAACTCTGCATCCACTCCAAGCTTGACAGCAGGTCCACCAGTTGCTTTGCCCTTCCATGTGAACATAGCATAGTCAGGTACACTCTTGCCAAACACAAACTTGCCAGGCAGAACACTGATAGTGGGCCCCTTGCATTGCATTATTGTGCCCTCCTCTACACCTGATATACTGACTTGCTGCCAGCCTTTAAATTGCACTCTCACAGCATGCAAACTGCCTTCTGCTGTGTCAGCAAACAGTACAGCACGAAGCCTCAAGCTATGCACTCGCTGCATGCTAATTGTGATCCACTCATAAGCAGAGACATTGACAAGCACTCCTGGCCATGCTTCCTTCCCATGGAAGGTTTTGTGTTCAGCAAACTGCTCCTTGCAGTTGGAGTACTGAGCATACAGAAATAGGTCAATATTGCTGCTTCTGCCAAGTTCTGTGTAGTGAGCAGCTTCACTGCTTTGCCTCATGCTGATGAACAGAGGCTTGCCAAACTCGTCATAGCCAGCTTTTGAACTGTCCAAACGACGCTGCATGGCTGACTGAAACATGGGAGACTCTTTGATCAGATCCCCCTTCCATATTCGACATAGTTGCATGGACTGTAGACCACACGGTGGGTCACAGATGTCAACGTGACAGCGACTGTTCTGTGATGCGATGTGAAATGGCTCTGTTGTAACCATAAGCTCATGGTCGTACATAAAATTGTAGTATGAACCTGCAGCAATTGTCTCATATCTTGTAGGGTTCTGACCATTGCTGCTGCTGTCAACCTGTCTGCTCTTGACATTGACTGTAAACTTGTTTTCGTACGAGCTGTCAAGCTGCTGTTTGTGCAGACGGAGCTGGTAGGTAGGTACCATGAGGTGCAGGGCTAGATATGTCCCCAATGTACTCCTGTACACAGAGGATTGGTTGCAGTGCGTCAAGCCTACAAGGCATGCAGCAACTCGAACTATTATGGAGTGTTGCTTATATGCACATGCTGTTGATGAGCTTATGAGGCAAGTCTCACCCTTATGCAGCTGCTTGTGGGATGATTGATAGGTCTGCTGGCAAATGCCCTACGCAACTCTTGCAAACTTGCTTGTTTAGATTGCAGATCAGCAGATGTTGCTAGACCCCAACGCCTGACAATCAGTAGGTGCCATAAGGTTGGTTCTCTGCAACGTGCATTGGAAGCAACGTGTCACAAAAAGTGTGTCCAACAACAGCCCTGACCCTACAAGTCACACCAAAACACACCTGAAAAGCCTTGCAAATGCTGTACATGACCTTGACATGTCGTACAACGCCCTAGCATCTATGGCGAGCGGCGGACCGGTGTCGTCGAGAAGCTGTGCGAGAATCGCGTGTACAACCTCTGTTGGCAGCACCGTGAAAGAGCCATAGTGTGCAGTGCTAATCTTGTGTGGTACTTTTATACCTGTAAGCTGTGTTGCGTCTTGTTGACCAGACAAGTCTCTATGATACAGTGACTGTGGCACACAACTTTGTGACTGCGATGTGTCTTCACTTGTCATAACGGCCAGAACTGACGGGATACGCCTTGCAACCTAGCTTGCACCAGCCAACGAGCGTAATGCAGCAGAACAGCGGTGCGGGGAGTCATGCAGAAGACATCAGGCAAGGTTCCTCCCCAATGCAGCTACTGGTAGCGCAAGCATCAATTCGGCTAAATGGCTGAATGGTATCTCATACTTGGGCAGTGGACCCCTGTCTATTTGTCGTTATGTATACTGCATTACATACAACGACTGCACGTACACGTGCACATGCAGATACGGTTTCAAGCAAAGCGGAATATCTGCAGCATCAGTGGTGCCACGCGTGTTTGCATGGCTTGCAAGCTGATAGAAGCCATTACCTGTAAGTAACGGCTGAATTGTTATAGCAACAATGGCAACTTTTAGCTACAAATCTAGCTGCAGCAGCGGCCTTGCAAGAGGTCCGCCTGGCAGACGAGGCAAGGGACTGGTGAAGTTAATGTTAGAAGCATCAAGCTTCAAGCATGTGTCACACCGATGATGTTGAATTTGGTGAAGTTGATGTTTGCAGCCTCAACAAATCGAAGCAAAGCTCAACTGCAGCCCTTCATGTTCCAGCAGCACTGGGTGGGAGCTAACTAGGAGCTGTTGTGCAGAACTGTGCAAGACTTACTCGAAGTGGCGCAATGTATCTACAAGTGGAGTGCTGTTTGTGAAGTCTGCCCTGGACGTGATTGTGTGAGCTTTGATAACACTCGGCAGGCCGCTAATGGGGATAGCGGAGTAGTACACTGCAGCTGTGTAGTAAGCTGACTAAACCTGTACAACTGTTCATGTACTAAGGCACTGGTGAATGACTTGACTGAAGTGCGCTAAGTCACACTGTATGTTCTGACAGCAGCCACTCTATAGCATAGCATTTCAAACTCCTGCTCATCCCCAAGCCTAACAGCAGGTCCACCTGTTGCCCTGCCCTTCCATGTGAACATGACATAATTCAGCCCATCTTTACCAAACACAAACTTGCCAGGCAGTAAACTTAGTATGGTGCCCTTCGTTTGCATGACAGAAGACTGCTCCCCGTTAGGAAGGGTTGCATGCAGCCACCCTCTAAACAACACTCTGATGGCATGCAAACTGCCCTCCTTGGCTTGTCCAAAGAACACAGCACGGTGCCTCAAGCTGTGTACCCTTTGCATGTTAGTACTAATCCATTGGTAGTGCTCCAGGTTAACAAGCACTCCTGGCCATGCACACTTGCCTTGAAACTGCTTGTGAGGAGCAGATTCCTCCCTGTAGCTACCATACCGGCCATACACAAACTTTTGGTGCTTACTGCACCTACCAAGTTCTGCATGGTCACCAAATCTGAGGCTGATATATATCGGGCCGCCATCCTCATCGACACCAGCAGTTGTAATTGTGTCAATATGTTCAATAGCTGTGGCACTGGAAACAAACACTGGTGAGACCTTGATCAGGTCGCCTTTGTGCAGCTTGCAAAGCTGAACAGACTGTAATCCTGAAGGTGGTTTGTGGATGTGGAAATAGCTTTGCTTTGAATCAAGGCGGAAATGGTTTGTGGTGATAATGTGCTCATCATTATACATGAGCTCATAGTATTCTGACGATTGCTTGTGCTGCATCTGAGAGCCCTCTGCAAATGCCACCCTGAATGAGCGCTCGTACAAGCTTTTATGGTGTTCTTTGAACAGACGCAGCTGATAACAGCCAGCAGGCACAGGGCCAAAAAATTCTGTGATGCGCTCCTGCAGGTCAAGTGTTATGTTAGCTTGTGCTGAAATTTAAAGCATACATACTGCAATGTCAGCTGACTGATCAGCTGATGGTTCAGAACTTGCACTGCAAAGCCAGTAAGACGTACTGATATGTATCCATCTGTGTTCTGCTGCACCGCTCTGCGCATGGCAAAGATGCTTTGCAATTCACGCAAAGATTCCCGCTCGCTGTGAGGGTAGGTGCCTTTGGTCAAGCCCCAACGCTGCGATATCAAGTGGTGCCAAAGCTGCTTGTCTCTGCGCAGGCAGTTACATACAGCTTGCAGAACCATGGTTGCTAACTTTCTGCGAGCGTCAAAAGCTGCAGCGTGCCTGAAGAGACTTGCAAGTCCCTGGCAGGATGCAGCTAGATTTTGTAAAGACTGAGGTGCGGTCACGAGCTGGGCACATACAGCAAACAGGACCTCAGGAGGGAGCGCTGCAAACGAGCTCCACCGTTCACACTCAGTATGTAAGGACGCTTGCGTATTCATGGTTACACTCCGCCCTGATGTTGTTTCAAACCCGGGTGGCACGTAATGCGTCCCTGCCGAGACACACCGGACGTACGATCGCCGATCTAATTATGCCCACGACATGCACAATACCGATGTGCAGGTGGGTTATGCATACTGGATTTGTGCAATGCCATATTGTGCCATGTGCCACATGATCATCTGGGAGGCTGTTACATGGCCTGCCACATTTTCCTCACAGTCAAATTGCCACACTTGCATGTCTTGCATGTGCAGTATGCAGCATGCAGAGTCAGCAGATCTGTAACCATGCTGTCAAGCCTACAAATCCTCAGCTCAGGCTGGTGGGCGTTTAGATTGCTAACAGTAACAACCGCATCATCTGACATGGCTGGTACCCTACTTTCCACCATGTGTGCAGGAGTTGCAGGACTTGCTTTGCAGCTTCTACCTTTCTTGACCATACTCTGCCTTCAAGATGTTTTATCAGCCAGCACCAAATTGTCACTTTCAGAGCTTACCCCATGTGAGGAACATCAAGCTGTGTGGGTTGCAGCATACACTAACACTCTTGCAACACTGCCCAGCTCACCTCAAAGCGCAGCTGAAATTTCAGTGGAATAGCATGCTGGCAGACCTTCAGCAGGTCACCAGGCTGACAAATCTGTAGAACCTGTGCATGCCTGCCATAAAGCGCCAACCCAGCAGCAGCTAAACAGCATCAGGCATCTTTGGCAGCTTAGACACTTGCTGATTGCCAAGGTATGTCTAGCATGAGCATTTCACCTGCAAACACGCCATGATTGCATGACATTGTCATAGACATATGGCGGCATGTGTGTATGACAAGCATGTTGCGGTGTCTTCAAAGGGCTTTCATTAATCAATGTCCAGGATCAGCTAGATGACGCTCTGTGTGATCCTGTCTGATTCGACTGTCTATTGTGTCTGTGAACCTACGTGAAATGGCAATTCACAAATGTAGCTTTGGTGTGCTGCCATCAAGTTATGATTCACTATGATTGTCGTACTAAGATCATGCTCAGTGGTTCAATAATCTACCTTCTTTGGCATTCTGATGCTGCAACTCTGTTCATTGCAGACATGTACAGCTGACAAGACTGACCTGACTTTCATTGGCAAGACTCTTGTTTTGAGCCAGGTAGGGTGCTATTTGTGGCTATTGAGATATAGTACTGGCATTGCATTTATGAGGGCATGATCATCTGGCATCAAGTGAGCAGTTATGCCTGCACCTGACAATGCTGTCAAGACATTGTGTGCTGTGGTGAATACGTACATAACATGCTTGCTGAGTTTGCTGCAATGTTTTTGCCTTGCCTGCTGTGTGTACTTGTGTCTGACTGCGCATTGCATTCGTATTCTGTCAAAGCACAGCCTTATGGCACAGAACGGTCACTAATGACACAGTTGTGAATGCAGATCAGCCATGGTGTACATGTCAGGGTGGCAGACAGGCTAGTCAGCAAAGTGTGGCCGCGCCACCACCTGAGCTGCACAGTTTATAGTGAGCACCAGGCATGTCCAATAGAGGCTGGAGCCAGTCACTGGAAGCGTTCTCACCCAAATAGAAGAGCAATGCTCGAGCGCTCACGCTACATTATAGCCGAGTGGAAGGTCCTTGCCATAAGCTTTACTAGACAGAGTCATGATGCGAAACATCTGGATGTATACAAGACTGATGCAGTGAGCAGCCCCACAGCTTGATGTCCACAGCAGCATGAGCTTAAGCTGTGACGTCTCCCACTGCTACTATACATCAGCAGCCTGGTGTATTGCAATACGTCAGCATGCAACACATTCGGAGAATGCTGCGCACACTGAGTCAAACTTGTGTATGCTTGACAGCTTATTGGCTTATCAATTCAAACACAGACAATAAATACCCCATGACACAATGCCATCTGGCATTTTGCAAACCACAACACAGTTCTCTGGGAAGGCAATAAGAAGATTGAAATGTAGCATTTTGCACATCATCGATCGTACACAGGGTCTTCTGCGCTTGAGCGTTCTCCGACAACCTGCAGCACCCAAACACACATGTTTGCTGCGTCACCACAGCCGGCACACCAACACAGAACAGCTTGTTGACGTCACACGCAGCACTGCTAATCTGCATCATCCAACACAAGCGGCAGCTGATACTTGACTACCCCATCATTTGCAACATGACCAGAGCAGAAACACCAACTGATGAAACCTTACTGATCATATGTTACTGCTTGATTTGCCCACAGCACTGTAATGGTGACATGACTACCTGTTCATGAGGCACGGCCTGGTCAATCTCTGCCAACTCCTCCCTGCTGAGCTTGATGTCAAAAGCTGCAATGTTCTCCTCCACATACTTCACCCGCTTGGTGCCTGGGATGGGAAAGACATCATCCCCTTGGTGATGCACCCAGGCCAGTGCCAACTGCCCTACTGTGCAGCCCTTCTTGACAGCTAGCTGCTTCACCTTGTCGACCAACTTCATGTTCTGCAACCAAAGACTTTGGTCAGTGCTGCAGAAGAGCATTCACAACGGGGGATTGCATAACATACAGTTGGCACTGTCTGGCAACACACAGTTGAACACTGTCCAGCAACACACCCCATGGAAGTCATCAGTAACTGCTGCTGCACGTCTGATGTGTTGTAAGGCTGCCAGGATCGATTCTGCTGTTATTGCACATCAGCATGTACTGCCAGAATAAGTTGACTTCCTAATGCATGCCACAAATCGGCACTATGCTTACCAAAAGTGTCAGATATGGGTTTGCCCATTGTTGCTCACAAGCATGGTACACTGCCCACACTACTAGATACAGAACATTCAATGTAGCATTATGTATGTGTGTGTAGAAACTGCAAGCATGAGCAGCCCTCTGTGTTGCAAGCTGACAACGGGCACCCATAGTCATGCAGCCTGGCAGCGGTAATCCAGCCAAATGCACATAACAGATGTTGTCCAGCCAATTGGATCTGAGATAGCTGCATTTATCCAGCTGTCCATTGTTCGTAACTGTACCCAGTCAGTGCTATTGAAAGCCATGTTGGGTCAGTGAAGGCAGTCCATGCAATGCAGGCAAGAATGCAAGCATGTTGGTAACCGATCCCACATGACAGGAGGCAATCCTGCATGCAAGGATAGGACAAAGGAACAGACCTGCTCCATGGCTGCTTTAGCAAAGCGAGGGTTATGGCGTCGGAAATCTCCAGCAGGCAGATTGTCCACAGAGAAGCCGGGCGTAAGTATGCCTCTGCTCATGGGGCCATAGGCCAGAAAAGCAATCCCCAGCTCGCGACAAGTGGGCACCAAATCCCTCTGCACTTGCATACAAGCTTGTTGCAGATTTGAGAAGTTGGATCAGACGCTTCAATCCTTGAACCAGATGCAGTCACGGCACACTTCTGCTTTGCAGTGGCAGGTCACTTGGCAAGCTGGTGACAAGCGTGCGCTTTGGAGGGCTAGGCAAGGCTGTCATGGTTGAGGTTGCACTGAAGGTGCTGTGCCTGTAGTTCAACAGCAGGACGCAGTGCTTGTATCAACCATTTGCTGCAACAGGTAAAGCAGTATGTGAGGCATATTCATGGCAGAACTCATGATGCATGCGTCTTGCAAGGTTGAGGTCACAGATACCGTGGCATGAGCCCCAGCGCGATGACATAAGCAGCAGGTAGTACAACAGTAAATGCACCTGGCTAACTGACGTTTGGGTCAGATACAACCAAGTGAACACTGCCAACACAGCCCATGTCAGATTGGCATGAACAGCTGCCTTGACTGCGTGATATTGCGTCGCTGCACTGTATCATAGAGCCAAAGCCACAGTGGCAGCACAAGTCCGACTGAATGTGGGTTTTCAGTGCAGGAAAGCAAGATAGGGATGTTGGTACATACCTCAGCACCTCTGACAAACAGGGACCATTCCTGTTCTATCGCTGTAATTGGGTGTACAGCATGTGCTTTGCGCAGATCATCTGCAGATACCTCTGACAGCCCAATGCCCTTCACCAAACCCTCCTTGACCAAATCCTACAAAACACTCCAGCAGCTTGCTGCAAAATGTGTTTTACACCATACACATACATACACATCTGCCTTGTGACCTACTACTCCAATGCAATGTTTTTGCAACCGTGTTAAGAGTTACTGATCCTGGCTTTGATACATGCCTGTAAACAGCTGTACAACCGAGGTACTTATTGCAGTCTTATCCATGTTGCTTGGCTGACTGACATTTCCAAACTATGGTGAAACAGTACCTTGAGAGGATTGGCATGTGCATTCCAATCAGGATTTGCATTATGTGCTGATGAGTTAGCTAGCACTGCTACACACAGCAGAGTTCAAGCTTGGCATGCGTGTTGTCAGCACGTTCAGCAGAAATGCAGAGGTGCACAAAGCTAAACAAGCAAGCACAGAGCCATGTGGAGGAGCATGCATGTCATGCAGAAACAGTAGGGCATATCATGCAGACAGGGCAGGGCATATCAGGCAGCAAGGGCTTCACACCGCCATGCCTCTGACGCTCTCTTCAATGGGAACCTTGGGGTCTTTGCTGCGCAGGATCAGAAGATCGATGTAGTCAACACCAAGGTCCGTCAAAGAAATCTGCAGAGCCTTCCTGGCATATTCTGCGCTGCCGTCAAAGCTGAAGCCGTGCTCATCCATCATTGGACCCCACTTAGAAGAGATGATAACCTGATCTCTGGGGACACCCTTGATGGCCTTGCCTGCAGGAGCAGTATGCATCTTGCTCAGCGCAGCATCGTGACGACTGACAACAGCATGGACTATCTGTACATGACACAGTGTGTACGAAAATGCCAGACAGCCTTTGGCACATACAAGTGAAGCATTGACGTACAGCTCACCAATCAAGACGTGATTGTCGTGAGGGCCGTAGAAGTCTGCTGTGTTCAGCAATGTGACGCCTCTGGCCAGTGCCGTTCGGATGACCGCAAGCCGGTCAGCCTCCGGACCGAGGTCCTGNCTATTGAGAATAGGGCAAGTAGCATTGCTCAACAGCCTGGTTTCCTCAGCCTGATTTGTGTAATGTTCAGCTCACGATGAACACCAATATTATGTGACACCATCCCGTGTTGAAGATCAAGCAAATCAGGCTGACAAGACCAGGCTGATGAGCTATGCTACCTGTCCTACATCATGATAAACTCATGACATTGTCAGCCATGTCTGCCTGTTGTTTGATTCATGATGTTGCCAAACACATAAATGCTGAAACTTGCATGATCTATGCTTCAAGTCAGCAAATACTGTAGCGGCCTTGCTGCACAGTTTGTGTTAATTGGTAAGCTTTGTGAGCTCATGCTGCAGAAGCTAATTGCTTTGTAGAAACCAATTGCACTGTGCATTGATCAGCCACGATCTTGGCAGTGGTCCTATGCAGCTATTGTAGCACCGAATTGCCGCAAATCCTGAACTCATTTTACTGCAGCATGGTGTCTGGATGTCTGTTCAACAACCAAGCCACTGCTATCTGTGTTACAATGAAGCGCGGCGCAGCTTCAGCCAGGCATATCGGTCCATTGCAGAGCTATGGGACATACATTATTGCTTGTGCTGAAGACCTGCCAAGCAAAGTTCATCAGGATCTGCCAAGCAAAGCATGCATTGTGTGGCCTTGCAATTACTTCACATCATACAAGTCTGCGCAAAAGGGTCAGCTGACAATGCCGCAGTAAGCTATGCCGCCCCTTGCGGCAATTACAGTACACATGAGATCCGCCGCGCAACAGCACAACGTGCTGACTCATCGACAATGCTGAATGCTGGCTGCAGGTGGCATCGGGAGCCGCGCATTTGTATGCAGACGAGATGCTGCGAATTCCTTACCTGACACAGCATGGCAGTCAGCAGCTACTGGCAGACCTGGAATACTTTGGCAATGTGCTTGCAGCTCTGGGGGTGGGACTACCCCCAAGCCTAGTCACCTGGGAGGTCAGCCTGATCAGCCATGAGCAAATGTGTCGTTCCCTTGTGTGGCAAAAGCGTTGCATTGGTGTGTGATGTATGCTGTCTCTCAGATTCTGCACTATTGCAGTACATGATTGTATTGTTGCACGTGACATCACATAATGTGTATGGCAGAGTCCTGTGCAAGTGAATGCATTTGTGCAGGTGGCGCTGGCATGGCCAAATGATGACTTCACCTCTGCAGCACGAGCAGCCTTACAGGGAGGCTCGGCGGACTTGGCCTCCCTACAGACGCTTGCAAAGGCCAAGCGGCTACCTGTGCTGAGCAGCTAGGCTAGGAGCCAGTGTTGTGTACCATGCAGACTAGAGGCCTCTAGGGGCAGACAATCAGGCTGCTACATGCTGAAGTTTAAGCTACACCTGCACGTGCTCATATTGAGCGCTGCTGTCACACTGGCTTGCATGAATCATGTGTGCATGCTAGCAGCGCATGAAAGACGTGGGTGCGTGCTACGCGTGTCATGCTATGACTAACGGGAACCCTAAAACCGCCGGGCTTCGTTGCGGATTTCGGCAAGTTCTTTTGCAGAGGTACGTCATCGTGTCGCAGATCTGCTACAGCGGCAAATCTTCGTGTGCTGCTCAAGGCCAACACCCCTTCGTCGAGCTCGTGCCCAGTTCGTGTCAGTGCAGACCAACATACACCCACAAGCGCTGTGCAGTGCGCCGAGCTTCTAAGTTGCGTTGCTTCTTGATAACCAGAACTTGACTGTGCTTGAGATCACACGAAGCTTCCTCAGCCCTTGGTCATGAAGACCACAGGGGCTGAGACAAAAATCCAGAAACCCAAAACAAAAAAGGGCAAACGAGTGCTGCAGCAACGAGAGTCTAAGCTAGTGAGTTCATCACGTCTCGCGCTCCTCTTACACACCAGCGAAAGGCTCAACACATCCACTTTCACAGATCGAAGATCCAAAACGAGCACTCATACTCTATGGTGGCAAGACTAGCCAGGTCACCAAAGATGTCTTGTCAGACCTGCACAAACTCAAATCTCAGGTATGCAAGCTGGATCAACTCCTCACGGCATCAGTGCAAAAATGCTGTGCTGGCCAGGCGTCCACTGCATGTTGTCCGGCACATTTATCCGTTCCCTGTCTGTCAGGGGGAGTCAGTCAAGTACAGCCGCAAAAATGCGGATGTGCAGCCTTTTGAAGCTGGTGGCGATGTAAATCTGCAGCACTTCTCTGAGAAGACAGACAGTAGTCTGTTCGCTCTGGGCAATCACTCCAAAAAGCGACCACACAACATCACACTTGGCCGATTTTTTGAGCACCAGCTGCATGATGTTGTGGAGCTTGGTGTCGAGCGGTATAAAGGCATCAAGGAGTTTGCGAAGGCAGCAACAGCAGTGCAAGTGGGAAACAAGGTGACACCAGTGTCTCTATCAAGCACTGTTGTGAGGGAGGATGCATGACAGAACAACCATAGCATGAAACTGCATGGCGCCATCTTGTGCAGCTGTCACATGCTGCCGCACCTATGCAATTGTTGTTGGGTTGTCTAGTCTCAGCTTGTATGCCTTGTCCACGTACATGTCACAGATCAAACCCAACAACTCTTGTAGCTGCATGGCACAGCACATCTGACATGTGTAGCATATTGTTGCCATGCTGTGATGTAGCAGAGTGCAGTGTGTACCTGTATGCCTGATTTGCCTGGGAAGCAAGTTACATCAGGTGTCATGGATGTGTTCAGCGCCTGCTGTCAAATGTCCATCACAGAGTCCAACCTGTCCTGTAAGACATGACTAAGCATCCGTACATAAGTTTGATGTGGACCGCTTGAGCGCTTGCATTGGTGTACGAGTCTTCAAGTGGTAGTGTGTCATGCAGCCCTGCTTTGTGTTTGTTGGAGAGGGCTTTGACAGCAGTGCAGACCTTCGCATGGCCAAAAGCCTGATCCTTGACTTCTTCAGAGGGCGTCAGATAGAGGCCATTAACCTCAAGGTGATTCATAAAGACGGTCTTGTCTCCAGTGAGCAAGCCAGCAACTGTACAAGCAGTTGACAGTCATCAACCCACAGGTCATGCACTTGCAAGTCTTGCTGAATGCCCTAATCATATGCATTGCAAACATGCAACATGGGGTAATGCCAGGCCAGAGCGTCGTTATCATGTAGCACCACTGGCTTGCAATCTGCATTGTGTTTTAGCAGGTACAGATGGCAACCATAGGCATGATATTTTTGAATGGCATTGAAATGTGTGATGTCAGTCCCATGCTGTTGCAAGCACACGCTAAATGTATAGCACCCATGCATTGTGCCACAAGCAACACTGTACGTGCAGGGTTTGGATCATGTGATGTTTGTAGCAGCGTCAGGAACCAAGCTGCTGATGCGGCAGTATTCCATCGCATTCAAAAAGTCCGGCACGACAGTTCCTTTGACACAGCTTACAGAAGTTGGACCCAGAATTGACTTTTCAGTTCGAAGGACGCGGCCTGCGCCTGAGGAGTTGCATAGCCAGTCCATGAAGGCAGCCAAGACAGAGAAGAAGAAGGTATGTGCCTTCACAGACTCCTGCTGTGACACATGTGTACTGATGGTGGCATTGTTGCGTAAGCAGAGATGGCTTTGATGCTGAGCTATTCAGTAATCCTAGGCAGTACTAAACAGCCCATGCGCACGAGTAGCCTACAGCCTGCATACGCTCATGGGGAGCGGTGGGCAGTATGCATGAGCAGAGGCAATGCACATGCAGAAGCAGCTTCTGCATCAGTGAACACGCATATAACAAGTGCGTCAGCTTTGACAAGATTATCCCCCTTTGTTGAGAGTATTGATCCCTGCTCCAGAGATCATCACTGGCAGCTTCGGCTGCAGGCGTTGCACGTTGACTGTCGCTGTCGATACCTGCATCACTGCGTGGCTTTGGCAGCATCACTATCGTGACTGGCATGCGTCTCGCACACACAGGCAATGCTGGGACAGGTACATGGCACATATGACAGTGTGTAATTGGAGTATGTGCAGATTCTGGACATGCTATGACACTTGTCCTACTTGCGAGACTGGGTGAGCAAGTGATGTGTGGTTTGCAGGAGAAGAATGTGTCCTTTGACAGCCTTGAAGGCAAGGTTGGCCGCATATACATGCCCAAGCAGGACCTGAATACCATGGCACTCAACAAGATGAAGGTGTGTGCTGCTGTGGTCCTTGTCCTGTCAAGGCTGTTGCCATCTTCCATGGCTCACAATGGACCGCAACCAATTGATACAAATCAACATGCTAAAGATGTGCTGATGTGCATGCAACATCGCATGTGGACCCATGCGTACACTGGATGAAATACATGGATAGCTGTTGATGCTAAACCTGATGGGTGTTCAATTTGAGTGGTTTGCATAAGTCTTGACAAAGTCACATGACATTGTGTGGCACATGCTTGATTTGCACAACTACGTGTGAGTACAGCAAGTATTATGCTATGTGGCAACATGTTGCTGTGCTTCAGGGACTCAAACGAGAACGGCAAACAGCAGCAGCAGAAGCTAGTGACAAAAGGACGAAAACTGCTCAAATTGTTGATTGAAGCTTGACAGAGCACTACATCTTGTTGCTTGCTATCTCATCACAACGTAAGACCTGAGCACTTATTAGTTCTGTGCATGTCATAAGTCGCTGTTGGCTTGGTGATTTGTTGACTGCAAGATTTTGCTGACTGGGCAGACATGTATCACTGTGATGTCACTGTGCTGTCATGGAGTGCTCGTTTTGAACTGGAAAGCGTGATGGAAACTTACACATGTAAGCAGTAATGGTAGCGCAACAAATGCGCCTGTAGCGGTATGTAAAACCTCCGAAGAACGTATTGAATTGGAAGGTAGCCAACTGATAGCTGGGCAACCCTGGTGTGTGCAGTTTTTGTTTTGTGAAGATGCGCAATGGAGCTTGACTATGCCTTGAATAAAGTTTGCATGAGGTCCTAACTGGCCTGGTGAAACGCTATCAGGTGGCTGGTGACTCAGTGCAACACAACACGTCTGACAATATGTTCTTTTGAAAACAAATTTTGTTAGGCATCTCGATCACACTTACTGCAAAAAGTATCCAAGGATAAAGAATGCAAAGCCAGCCAACAAGCTGCCATAAATGAGCAAAGACTTCTGCCCAGACGTTAGTGAGTTTCCCCCTAGGCCATACCCTTGGTTTTCAGCAAAACCTGCTATTGTTCTAGCTTTAGATTGGAATGTGCGTCGCTCAGCCCCACATATAGGACACTGCCAATCCTCTGGCAGGTTCTACATGGCATGAAGCAAGTTGAGCTGCCTAGCAACAACAATATACTGTCCAAAACCACACATGATGGGCAAAGGATGCACACTGTCAAGATGTGGCAGATCACCACATGTATCTTTTGTCATATGATACTGCAGTGAACCAATGCACAGCTTTTGCATGTTGCCCTCACAGTCATGATTCAGACATTGCTATCACAACACAGAAGACTGGTCAAAATGCGACTGCACCCACCTCGAATTTTGTCCCAGCTGAGACAGGGTACTCAGGATCGCCCTTCTTGGGGTCATATGCATAGCCGCATGCTGTGCATTCTGCTTGACCGGTTCCAAGTTTCATAAACTTCTCTGCTTTTCGTAATCGGTCCTGCTCGGCTTGCTTTTTGGCCATTTCAGATTCTGTATTCTGCCGTGGGAAAAGGAGCATGCGTAAAGAGTCAGTCGATCCCAAACACTACTTTAAATGTGCTCAGCCGTGCATCACAGACATGAGTTTGCTTGTTGACCCTCAGTGCTGACGCAGCTGACCTGTATATCCACTTCATCCTCTGGGTTATCTATGCCTGCTTTCTGCTCTGTGCTTGCATGTATTCGTCGTCGGTGTCGCAGTTGCTGGTGAGGAGGTAGACCCTGCATGCAACATTCCGCACAATTGTCTGTTTGTAGTCCACGCAGCCGAGAATTCAGCCGTTCGTAGCAGTTTTGACTGTCGTACGCTCTGAAAAGGCCTTGCTGCGTGGTTTTGACACGTGTGCTTGCTGTGCGTACAGCGTGGATGTGCCTGCACAAAGATGTATAGTAACCTCACAACAGCTCGAGCTTTTGATGGGGTGCTAGCGCACTGCGTGCGAACGCACCTGGCAAGTGATCAGCCTTATTCCTGCTACTGACATGGTTGGCGCAAAGTTTGACGCGGCGAGATGCAAGGCTCACGACAATCAGGTGCTTGACAACGTGCAATCAGCAGCAGCAGGAACGCTCACGCCATGTGAGAT
This sequence comes from Trebouxia gelatinosa, assembly GCA_000818905.1. Classification (NCBI taxonomy): domain Eukaryota; kingdom Viridiplantae; phylum Chlorophyta; class Trebouxiophyceae; order Trebouxiales; family Trebouxiaceae; genus Trebouxia; species Trebouxia gelatinosa. The sequence goes on along the minus strand of KN805285.1, from coordinate 4,135 downwards.
GCGGGTGATGCAGTGCCACAGGCTGGCGTTTCTCGGATACCACTTCCACTTGACCGATTCATCTCCATCCGAGAGTTCAAAGATTTTCGAATCTCATTGTTGCGGGTGACCACAGCATGCCCCGCACGGCGTAGCACGCCACGCTCACAGCGGAGTCGTGAACATCAACCTCTGACGTTCGACGCTATCAACCGCCGCTGCGTTGGTCGAGCGAGATAGACTCGGGGTGTTCGGTGGGGGACGCTTGCTGATATGTCAGGAACGTATGTAAACTCAGGCGTGCGCTCTCATGACACGCAGGACCAATACAGCTGAGGCGACCGCTGCCTCGCTGCGACGTTCACGAGCCGGCTGCCGCTCCGCAACGTTCCTGACCGTGAAGGCGTTTTTAACCTAAACGCGAGTCCTGGTAAATGTGCCGGCAGCACTGCGCATAAGTTTATCAATTGACGCCAGCGCGCAACACAGTTCAAGACGTGACAGTGGCCAGACAGCATGCCCTTGACCGACAAGATCCTTGCTTTCAGGTACTAAACTGCATGCATTGAGTGACTACTCTCAATGCTACATAAACAGGCTCCTGTGAACCGTGGTGCAACCATACAAGACACTGTGATGTGTACAGAGGCAAGGCACCAACTCTTCCATTGCCGTCACTGGATGATCTAGAGGTCACTAAAGCTGCCAGCCTTAAGGCCATACCTCTGACGCCAATAGAGAAAGAAGGAAAGGAGCAGCTGCTATGGGGAATGCGCTCAAATCTTGTACTTGCCAGCCTTGCAACCACCATGCTGATCGGCATTGTCATGCTGATTGGCATTGCCTTGCTCCAGCCAGAGTAAGAATCTTCCAGATGTGCACAAACTCTCACGCTTGACTGTCACTAATACCACTCATTGATTCGTTATTTGCATGCTGGTGCCTACATGTTCTCATGCAGGAGCTGCTATGTTATGCAGGGGAAAGCACTCTAGTGACTACGGTTGTGTGTGCCTCCGCCAGGCTTGTTTGTGGTGGCAATCAGCATGGCATGCTTGTGTTGTCCTGAACATATTTGTCACAGGATTGATGATCCACGCCAAGTAACAGCAGCTCAACAGCTTGGCTTGCTGCCAATGGACACTGCTGAAACACTTGTGCTATACACGTATTCCAACTCAGACCTGGAGTATGAGCGAAACTTGCATTTCTTTGTTCAGCATGGCATGGCAGAAGGAGATGGGTGTGACTATATCATCATTGTACAAGAGGTGCAGATCCCCTGCTGTAATGTGCATGCTTTGATTCAATTCTTGTACACTCCGCACATGCAGTTGAGCACTTCTTGGACATGCTGTGGCGTCAAGCCTTGATGCGTGAAAACGGTGTCAGTGTGTATGTAGTATCAGAACATACCATGTCACTATGAGACCTTGGCGTCTGCAAGCGCAAGGCCATGTTCTCAATCATACAACAAGTAGTGTTGCTGATACAGGGCAAGGGCATTGTTGAGTCACAGCAACCTCTTCCAAGCCTCCCTTCCAATGCTCAGTATGTCTTTCACGAAAACATCTGCTATGACTGGGGCACCTTTGGGTGGGCGCTGACAAACAGTGTGCCAGATGTGGCCAAGTACAAGTACATCCTTTTCATGAACTCATCTATACGAGGTCCTCACCTTCCAGCATACTGGCCGGTAAGCAGAAGTCACTGAATATGCGCTGTGAGCCAGCACTGTAGAACATAGACATGCCACTGGTATGCCACATGATAAGGTTGACACGTGAAGAGCCTGCGCCACACATGTGAGTGAGTACTAAATGCAATGTGTGATGTGCTATCTCGTGGCATGCAATTGCTGTAACCTGCAATTTGCCGAAAGCACCTTGAGCTGATGCTTGTTATGTGGAAGCCAGTTTGCCAGTACGCATACTGGCCTCTGCCAAATCATACGCAACCCCTGTAACAGATCTCAGAGCATGCCTGCTTACGTTGGTTTACTGGGCACTGTCCAATGAAGAGTTTGCAGTGATCAGGCTGCCTCAGCGTGTGCTGTGCATGATTGAACAGGCATTTGTACACTGGAGTAGCATCTTGACTGCCAAGCTGACTGACAAAGTAAAGCTCGTGGGCAGCACTATCAGTTGTGAGGGAACCTTTTTGCATGGAGACCTCACTGCTGAGAAGCGCCAGAACCCCCACGTGCAGTCTTACATCATGGCAACTGACCAGGCAAGTGGTGTATGGCGGCACATGCCCACATGAAAAAAACAAATTGACCACTGTCAGTACTGGCAGCTGCATCACAGCTGTGCTTGCACTTACCATGCATCCAGACATCCTGTGACGTGTGTGTGACTGAACAGGTGCTGATGATAAGCTGGCTGCGCAGGTTGTAAGGATTGGCTGCTGCCATTTTGTATTTGTGTCAGTCAATGCACCCCGCAGCACACCACCAGCAAACTCCCAAACCATCATGACAGTCATGATAACAAATCATGACAAAACCTGCCTTATAGCAGTGCACCCTTGATGCAATCCATTGTTTGCCTGCAGTATCACCATGCCTTGACAGCATGTGTGGTTCGTGTGAGAGGGCCATCATGGCAGCTTCCATCTGCATGTGCTAGCCGTGCTTGTCCTGCTATGTGAACTGATGCTGCCGTGCTCAGCAGGAGGGGTTAAACGTGCTGCAGAAGGACAGTCCAGTGTTTAAGTGCTATGACAATCTCCATGACACTGTGTGGAACTCTGAGCTTGGCTCCTCACTAGCCATCTTTGCAGCAGGCTACACCATTGATAGCCTCATGCTGAAGTATCAAGGTGCAGACTGGTCTGACAAGGGCAATTGGAACTGCAATGCAGGGTAAGGGTTCTCACACCCTTTGCCAGCCAATTGGAATGCTGCAGTACCAATACTGCAGCATGCCATGCGTACAGAGACATGGACCATGTACTGAGCAGTCACATGTCAACTGAGCAGACCTGGGTGAAAACGTCGTGTTCACCAGCAAAGAAAGTCTCAGGACTGTATGCATGTGCTGTCACCTGCATGTTGGCGAAGCAGCATTACCGGCTTCAATGCAGCATTTATTGTATGTGCGAGTATGTCGCAGGCTCAATCCTTATGCTGTGGAGGCGTATGATGGGATAAACTTGAACCCGCTGGAGGTAGTGTTCATCAAGGTCAAGTCATTCTTGCTGCAAGCAAAATGGACTGCCCCTGTGGTTTCCCAGACTTATGATCGCTGGATGTCCTTTGAGGTAGTGCCCTGGCCGCCATGTCCAATGAGCAGCTGTACAGATCGGTAATGAATGCCCGCATGTGCACATGATGCCTGGCTCTGTGACAACGCATGTTGTGCATGATACCATGCACTGAGATTGATGCACATTGCGGCCAGCAGTCCTGTGTCAGGGCAGAAAGCTGATGAGCATGCAAAGCCTTGCTAATCTGCAACTTTTTTGTCTGCGCAAGTGTGCTCATGCTCAAGAAACCTACTCCTGCCGCAAAGCTGTGTGGTGCCTGCAGGGTGCTCCAATCACAGTGCAAAGCAACGTCTATGCAGACCACACTAGCATCTATCGTAGCTCTCGCATAGCTGCCATGGACGCCAGGGGCTCTGACTGCTTCAACTTTGAGCTGTATAGAACCAAGAATGCGCTGCCTTTTGAAGATGGAACCAGCCTGTGGAGCCACTTTGTGCAGCATGGCCAGTTTGAAGGCCGCACCTTTCAGTGAGCAACGATTGCCCACTTGGCTTACAGTGGCCAATTCAAACATCTTACAACACATGTTGCTGTTTTCTGTAGTACTGCTACAGCAGCCAAATTTGTTTATAGCATCATATTTGATCATAGTGCAGTTCATGCCATGTATTGACAGATGTAGCAATATGCTTGCAGGTTCAAGTGCTGGGAGGAAGGCACCCAGATCTCCCCCGTGANCAGGAGGCGGTAGCAAGCACTGTAAGCGTTGTGGCATGTTACCTGGTAAGTTGCAGAGTTGCCTGCATGGTATTTGTGGTGCAGATCACAGGCTATGCTGAACCAGCTGCNGCCCTGTCTAGGCCCCTGAACATAGTCAAGGGTCGCCTTGGGGTCCACCTCAGGCTCCCAAAGAGCATCACACAATGGAAGCTGCAGCAGCAAGTGC
>KN805284.1:32311-56505 GCA_000818905.1 Trebouxia gelatinosa | reverse complement strand
GCCTCTGCTTGCTCAGCAACCTATACATGATTGCATATTTGCAGGCCAGCTTGTCAAATATGCTGGCACAAGTCATGGAGCAGCATCCAGAGTGGCGGGACCTGCTCAGGTTGGGCCTAGCAGCTGTGGGGAGAGGGGGTACTGGTGATGTTGGGCAGCGCATCAGGGACGAGATTCTGTACGTTCAATCCCGCAACAATGCCAAGGTGTTTCTTTGCGAAACATCACGAGAGCTGTNAGAAGTCATGCTGTGCAAGCAATGCAGCAGGTTGTGTGGGAAGCAGTGCATGCGCAAATGGGCAATGTGCACAGGGGCCTGAAGCATACAAGCACTGAGTTGGTGATGGTGGCGATGTCTAAATATAGAGAGGCACCTCATGGGCGCAAGATCACATGGGCATAGCTGATGACTGAGGATTGTGAGACTGTCAGCATCTACGCCTGTTTGTGTGCCAAAACACAGAATCTGCATGTACACTCTGCATCCTGCTGGTGGACAGCATGGCATGCTCAAGATCCCAAACTCCATCACGGCAAGCCACCGGCCAGCCAACAGCCTGCCGCTGCTCTGCCTTGCATGTGGGCTAGACCCACGTTCATGGTGAGTTCATCTGTATCATGCCGCAAAGAGACAGAGTACAATGCTGCTAGATTGCTGCCTGTTGTCCAACACGCAGGAGGGGTATGCTTCCTTGACATGGGCACCCCTCACCTGCACATCAATCACCAGCGCAACCAGGCATGCCTTGCGCTTAAGGCCGGCAGCACAGCATCAGATGCNCCTGTATAGTTACAGGCATACCTTTATTGACCTTGGGCGCTAAGTCTTCTGGCTTGATCTTCCTGACTGTTCCACTTGTGGGCAGCTCCACTGGCTTTGTGTTCTTCTTCAGCAATACCTGCAGGACATGCAAAGGTATGCTAAAAAACATGTGCCCTTTTTCCCTGGTCAGTTCAATCTGCACATGTACTCAGATCTGCAAGTTTATTTCGAGTAAAACTGCAAGTTGAGGTGAGGAGTTTGAGGCGTAACATCCACACGCTTTGACATGACGCAATGAGGTATGTTGTCAAACATGGGGTCACTTACATAGAGCTTGCTGTGCAAGCAGAAGTGCAACACTTGTAGGCCTGCTTACCTGCTGACCAGTTGTGAGCAAGTTGTTGGTGAACCAGTACAGCGTCAAACCAGATGGGACATTTAGAGAGAAGTAGCCTGCACACAAATAAGAAGACATGGAGGTTTTACGACTTGGAGAGTGCACTCACACAAACATAGACTATGTTATACCTCTGTCTGCAGAATCACCTGTTTGTCAAGGGCATAATTGCTGTAACTAATGAACATTTGCCGCACTCATATCAGTTTGCTGCTTATGCTACATGCATTGCAGGGGCCAACAATGTCTGCTGGTATGAAATACGAGACATGAAATGGCATGATACATGTCTTGCCAACAGAACTCGTGCCAACAGCTAGCACAGCTGACAAGTATGCTCGTCTACAACTACAAAAGTGATGCGTGGCCTTACATGCTGAACACTGCAACATGCTAATTGACAAGGGGGCTCAGCTCGTGATCAACAAACTCTCATACTTGTATCAGGCTCACAATGCATGCAAAGTCTGCGAAGTACCTATCATGAGTGGCAAGAACTTGAGAATGGCATTGGTTGACTGTGATGCCTCGTCTTGCTGTGGCGGCTGCAGGATCTTCTGTGTGATGAACTGGGATGCAACCAAAGCAGCTGGTAAAACCAGATAGGCAGCAGCGTCTGCCCAGCCAATTGGCGGTGCCCCATCCTTGAAAGGGAACAGCCATGAGAAGCCTCCACCCTATGACATAGCAGCCGGATGTACCTTGCCAGAAAAAAAGTGCTGTGCAACAAGAGATTGTATGCCATGCTAGGTAAAGCTCATTGCAGAAATGTTTGCTATGTCTACCCCAGCAAAGTTGACAGCTTGTGTTGTTTCTGACCTTTTGCGACTGCTTTACAGCGGAACCTTAGGACAAGCAGACACGCATGAACAGCAATAGAAACGTGTGGCTCAAGCGCAACAAGATCAGCATGCTGTGTTGTTCAAGCCATCACAGAAAGCATATGCAGTCTAGCTTGGACAAGCTGTAAGTTGTGCTTTTTGAGCATTGAGGCAATCAGTATAGCAGTCACAATGCCTGCTGCATACCAGGAAGCATGTGCAGTGTTATGACCAAAGCAGGAAACAGGTGCAGATGAAGGTTGTTATTGGCAGCCACGCATCTGACAGGCCCAAAGAGATGCAGATTCACGTCGTCAGGTGAGCTTTGAGGACAGAATGTAGAGCGACCAAAAGAAGTCAAGGTAGTAATGACACTCACAGATGCTCTGCTGGCAAGTGAGGAGGGCCCTGCAAGGGAAGGGATCCAGAACCAGCCCTCTGTCAGCAAACCCTCATCAGCTACATTGGACAACGCTCTGCACAACACACACAACTTACTACAGGCTTTGCTGCAAATGGTATAGTCATGTGAAGTGCAGCAACTGATGGTACTGCTGCTCTGGTGTTGTGTCGCTTCCTTAGACTGGCAGTCAGCTACGCCGGTAACAACGCATGCAATCAGCTGCATACAATTTCAATCACAAATGCACAGCAGCCCTATTGTAAAACATCAATTGACACAACCCAACAAGAGCTTTTACAGCCACAGCTAAAATGCCCAGCAGTTCACAGCTAGCTGTATTCAGATGTGGTATGCTGTACTGAACGGCATACAGAGCTCATGCTGCACCTGCCTAAATGAGACTTTGCACAGCAGCATGTGCATAGCCAATACACATCAGTATGTGTCACCTGTACAGTCCAATCCACACCGGCAAGGTTGCTAGGGTTGGCAAACAGCCAGCCAAAGGATTCACTCCAGCCTTCTTGTACAGCTCGCCCACTTTGATCTGCATTTCAGTCTGATCCCGACCCTTGTACTCTTCCTGGATTGCCTTCACTTGAGGAGCAATGTTTTGCATTGCCACTGTGGACTCCACCTACGCAGGGCAAGCTGTCGGTGAGAGAATGTAGTTGACACTAAACTGACAAAAATGTATGTCAACATTAACAATGTCGCCGACTCACATGATAGGGCTAATGAAAGCTTGGCACCACAGACACAGCTACAGGTAAACCTGGGCCTTCTGTGCTCGGCAGCACAAAGATGATGCGTTTAAGGATGCTGATGTATAACTCAGAAGGCTAAAAACAATGTATGCCATATACTCTGACATCTTGTACCCCATACACTGTGTTACTGATGTGCTACAATGGCACATAGGCAAGACCGACAAAAAGCATGCACTCATGTAGATTTGAGAGGACATTCTGTGTGCATTATGATATCAGCACTACAAAGCATAAATATCGTCAACACAGTCCTGAAGCAGAGCCACAACTACACCTGTTCACCTGCTACTGAATGGCAAAGGAGGAGGTCTAGCAGCAAGTGGGACATACCTGTGCCTTACTAAGTGGAAAAGTTGCCAACTTCACTATGATGGTCAGCAGAATGATAGCAAATCCATAAGAGTATGGCACTCCAAGGCCATGTAAGAACTGATCCAGGATCTGCAATCATCCATTGCCGTGTATCAGCATGTGATTCTCATTGTTGCACAGGAAGAGGTCATCATGCACTAGTTCTACGATTGGTGCACCTTGAGCGAAGCTTCAAAGACAGAAGCTAGTGGCCCAAAGAATCCACCATTTTTGTTAGATACAGTGTCTGTGACAGCCGCTGCTGGATCTATTGGTGCTGCATCTGCTAGGTTGAACAGGGCTGTTGCGAGCTGATGTGAGGACCTCTCAAGTTGTGCAGGTGCACTGCGAGTCAAACCAAGTTGCTTGACACCAGAGAGTGATGTGCTTGTATGTATACAGCTGATCACCACTAAGCTCAAGCCACACCTGTGCACTAAAGCAGCAATGTGTTGCTCAGCGCCTCCCGGCAAGACAGCTTGTGGCACTGTAGACCCTCTGCACCGCTTTGCAGGAGTGCGTCGCAAAGGCAACAACCCTGCAAGCAATAGCACTTTACGTGCATACTTGAAGTTGGCAGAGGGGCTGCTCTGGCAGAAAATAATACGACTTGCACGCTATAGACTGGACATGCCTGCTGGATACTTCCTGGCGATAGCAACCGCAGAAGGCCTGCATATACGTAGCCGTTTCAGCACTTGACAGCTCGAACCTGAACCGCAGAGAACAGCGAGCCGCACGATACCTGACAGTGAGGCCATGACAGCGACATTGAAGTGTCTGCATGACTGCGCCTGCTGTGTTGCGGTGGTGCGGGTAGCGTAAGACAGCCCTCTCACAAAGCGCTGGCCAAGTGCAGTTGCCTCTTCCTCAACCTCAAACGGGGTGCCTGCACGGGCTGCGTGAGATTCTAGACGGTCTTTCGCTGCACGTTTCGGATGAAAGTCTTGTCCGGAACCCATTGGTACCGCCCCCGGAACTTCCACTGCAGATTGAGTTAGCGCAGCGCAAGCTCACCTTGCAAGGTCAACACATTGTGCACACTACCACCGCGAAGCTAAGAGTTTGTCATTACTCAGTGTCTGGCCAAGACTGCATCATGACGCGTGACTAGCACTAGGAACTGCACAGATGTTGTCGGGCAACGTGTGCTCGCTGCACGCCAAGACTGTGCACAGCCAGTCTTGCATACCTGTGTCTTCAGTTAGTGCCTTCTGTAGACGTCCGACCCTTTGTCCGAAACTAAGACACTCAGGCAGCAAGCGGGGCAGCCCTGGTAAACAGGGCCGGCAGCCCAGCGTGCAAGTATGTGCTGCACAGAGTCGCCCTCTGAGCTTCAATCAGCGATGGCGAAGCTTCAAGGGCACAGCAGAAGAACAGGCACATAAAGCTCAGGAAGCTGTAAGGTCCGTACATAGCTGTCTAAAGCGTACTTGACACCACGTCCGAGCTTCCTAAGCCCTGCATGGACTATACAACAAGATACATAGCAGTGTCAAGACCAGGCTGCTCTTTACATTGTATAGTGCCGAATCATGCTGACCAAGCAATCACATAGCCAACATGCAGGCATGACTTGAGTCAGCTTTAGTGCCTGCTAATATTTGCAGCAGCAACTGATGTCTGAAACAAGCTCAGCTCAACTCTCAATCCAATCACCTTATGACACAAGTCTTGTCAACACTTCTGGCCGTATGCTACATACAAGGCATAAGCCGTAGTAACTGTGCATATACAGATTGGCCTGCTGCTTGAGGGTGTATCTCAGAAACAACATGCAAGCAAGCTGCAGCTGATTTCATCGTCTGCATGTGCGTGTGCAGGGCATTGCCGCCAGTGCAGGCTCTCTTCCAGTTCCTACAGATAGTAAGAGAAAAGGCAGATCCTTTCTTCAGAGTCCTGCATATCATTGAGGATTGGATGCAGGCATGGCAGACCAGGTACCCCCACAAGCCCCTGTGTCAAATCACAAGCTGCTGTGCGTCAGATGCTTGTTGACTGTGTGATGACTTGGTTTGCAAGACAGCAAGTACAGCCGCTGAAGCATTGTGATTGCTGCACAAGCATTTGCCCATAGACATAGTCATGCATGTGCAAGAGCTCATGGCAGTTATCAAGAAAAAGCTTGCAGCACATGAAATGCAAAACTGGCTATCTCACCAGGGCTGCTTACAGTTGCAAATTCTGGATAGATGCATGCTGAGTGCAGCCTGTGACTTTTGCAGCTATGCTGAATTTGGCGGAGATGAAGTGAAGAGGCTCTGGGAATGGAAGAGGCGCTCAGTAAAGGAGTGGGACTTGTGGGTCAGCATACTGAAGTTTGTCAGAAGTGAGTGAGATAAGCGTANGATCTTATGCCATGCATGCAGGCAAGCAACAACACCTGCAGCAGCAACTTGAAGCAGGTTGCTCAGCAGATACTGTCCACTTTTGCAGCACCAATCATTGCTCAGGAGACCAGCGGTTCAGCTGCAGAGACCAAGTATCAGGTCACATTTTACAACGTCTCCAAAGACACCTTCCTATATGACCACGTTAAGGTACATGTCTGTTGGCATGAGGATCAAATCTTGTCTGGGTTCAATGCGATGTTGTGTCGTGTGCTTTCATGTTCTCAGATGCATGTCCGGGCTTGTGACATAGTCAAGTCTCCTGTACAGCAGACCCGCCTCTGGACTTGTTACAAGTTTGACGTGTTCAAAGGTATTTGAGAACAAGCAGCAATGTCAGTGAGTGGCTACATAGTTGACTGAGTGTCAACTATGCAAGCAAGCAAACATGTGAGAAAGTGGTAATCAAACTGCACAGACTTTGACACCTCTGCTGGCTGCATCTGCAGCATATGCAGACTGTCGTTTGCAGGTGTGAATGGAGCATGCATGTGAGTCCCATTGCATGTTTGTTGCAAGCTGCTTACACAGCTCACCTGATCACAGTGTACATGGCAAATGCACTGTCAATTTCATGCGCCCCAGCTGCCCACTCTTGTCACATCACATCACGCCAAAAGCAAACGCCACATCCGGCCAAATGTGCTCTTGCTCTCCCACCCCTGTCAAGGTCACCCTCCATGTGCCATTGATTTGAAAATGGCAGATCTGGCCAGCTCAGAATGGCTGACTGGGCCGTATGGAAGCTTGAGCCTATTTAGGCTTGTCCCTAACAACATGCCTAAACCAGCTCAGTGTTGTTGGTTTTTGAGTTTGACAGCATACATGTTTGTCTCATCCTCAACCATTTCTCTACATTTCTGCTTCAGTATGAAGGCGGATGTGTGAACAACTCTCACTTGGAGCCTTGACACCACTGCATGTGTGTAGGGTCAGATTCTGCTGGCTGCGGCCTTCACTGGAGATGCTGCTGCTGCAACCTTCCTGTGCGGGTTGTATAGCAACAGCACTAGCAATAGTGCTACAGTGATTGACCCAGATCTGAGGGGAGCTGCCTACCACGCTGCTGTGGGGGGCCTTGGGGGTTGCCTCACACCGTCAGGTATGTTTGTCATACAGATCAATTGGTTCCATGATACCTCCTTGATTTCAATTGCGTCCAATGCTTTGGGGGCACTATGCAAAGTTGCGTGATGCTCTGTGGTTGCAAAGCCATCGTTACGCCATGAAAACACATATGTCATGCATTGCTACATCACGCCCTGTCATGCTCAAGTCACTCTTGACATATGCACATCAATCAGTCAGGGCACCACATCAGCTTGATGTTGCCAAAGCTCAGACAGGTATCACGTTGACTTGTTGGTCATCTGCACTGTGCAATGCCAACCACCAAAAAGCATGCCCAAAAACCTGGTGTTCAACAGAGTCTGCAACTGCTTGGCAAGCAATGCTGACCAAGTGGCAAACAGAAGCTGACATCCAAGAGGCAGAGCGAGGGCTGTATGCCCTGCCCTGGGCTGACAGCCCCAGCCTGCTAGAGCAGACACTCAACATCACCTTCACTGGNGCCTCGCGTGTATCCTGTCTGGACCGCTTTCGGGTAGAAACATGGCAGAGTGCTCGGGCTGGGCTGAACTACAGCAAGACGTCATTCAGCACCTTATGCGACACCTCAACACCGCCGAATTCTACACATTAAGGCTTGCATCGAGGAACTGGGCGTCGTGTTCAAGCCAGATCACCTTGCCGCCTATGGTGATTCCTGCCGGTCAGGACAGTCTGTCTGTCAAAATTGCAACCTTGGCGGCTTGGAGGCAGGCTGGACGGTTTGTTGACTCCGACTTTAGCTTTCAAATGGACAAGCGCTTGTCCATGCTTGAGCTGAGGGAGACCACAAAAGCTCTCACCCAGGTACAGCAACCTAGGTCCTGTTCTTCTGTACCATCCCCAACAATTGTAACATGTTTGCAAGGGTGTGATGTACAGGGTTGCCTTACTAGTTGCAGAATCCTTGTGGAGCTGCAGTATGCACCCCACCTGCCCAATGACCTGTCTAGCACGCTTGAGCAGGCGCAGCAGCAGTTGGAGGATGCACATCAAACTGCACAATTTGCACAGCAACTGCTTGATGAGGACAGGGTTGAGTTGCGCGTTGAAATGCACAGATGCTCGGCTATCACCACTTTGCCATCTCCACCAGTCATTGAAGAACTGAAGCGCTTTTTGCACTTTGACACTTACAGCATTACCACAGAGCAACCAGCAGCCAGCCTGCCTCAACATACAAGGCTACATGACTACAAGGACGCCACTTGCGGTCTTGCGCGTGTGACTGCCTTGAAAGACAGCAGCACTGAAGTGTGCACAGCGCTGGTGTATGGCACTGTCAATGATCACCCGTTCCCATTTGCGTATTATTACAATGATGAGGTCATTGCACCCGTTGCAACGCTGAGGCACCTTACCAAGTTGCATCTGAGCTTGACTGATGAATATCATTGGATGACTGCAATAGATTTTGAGCCACTTGCATGCTTGACTTTGCTCCAGGATCTTGCTCTGCAGTGTTTTGACTATCCTACGCTTGAATGTCAGAGGGTGTGTGCTTCTGTCTGCTGTCAAGGTGTCCTCACAAGTAACAAACATATGCTACAATTTGTTACTCTGACGGGACCTTGGACTGCAGCAACCTTCAACATCTTGCAAGAGTGTTCCAAGCTTGAGATACTCAGCGTAAACATCAGCGGAATGGGGGTTGATCAGGCTCAAGCGCTTGCAGGCATCTCAGCAGACAGCTTCAGACTGACTCTTTACCGACAGCTGGAGCCTAATGTGCTTGCAGCTATTGAACACAGTCAGCCACAGATCCACATGTTGACTGCTTGGGGTTGGTTTCAGGAAGAAACCCTGAGACTTCCAGAGTTGGAGTCCTTGCAAGAGCTGACACTTGTGAGCTTTGTGCCATTCACAGTCCTGGATGGTCGATATGAAACAGACATTGGTGCAGATGCGCCAGGGTATCTTCCTGTTACTGGCGAAGCATTTGTGTGTTTGCCTATGGTCACACAGCTGACTTTTATAGACTGTCGTGGCATCAGCAGCAAGGGTTTGAAACATATGGTTGAAAAGGCCATGCCAGCTCTTCAGATTTTGTCAATACAGGCCATCATGAGACCAGAGTGGGAATGTTTTGACAACTGCGCACACACAGTGAGGTTTGATGCGGATAGCTTATGTGCTTTGTGTTTAGGGTCCAATCTGCGGTCAGTAGACTTGCGTGGGGTTTCTGGTTTGACAGCAGAGGCTTTGTCGCAGTTCAAGGATGCTTTGCACCGCAAGCGATGCCAAGGTGATGCCCCATTACCCATTGCACTGTTGTTGCCCGACGCAGCTTGCCTCAATAGGGCTGTGTTTACTTTGACTACAAAACTGTCTTTGTTTCTTCCCAACATCCTCAGAACCTCCGACGGTCTTGATGCTGAGCAGATTGTGTTATAAAGTCAGGCAGCATCAGTGTGGTGTAAATGGAGCATGCGGAACACGGCTGCATCAGGACACAGCCAAGGTCTGCATTGCTACGTACAGAGTATGCCTCATCAAAAATAGGACTGCATCCTCCAGCAGCACGATGTTAGCAATGCCAGGTCAGTGATAGGTGTGATTCTGTGAGGCCAGTGAGTCATGAAGCAAGCAAAGCATCAGTGCAGGCTTGCGTGACAACGTAGTTACCCGACACGGCATATAGTGTTGAATCAGCCTTTGCACAATCAAGAAGTTGCCCTGACNGCAAGCGATGCCAAGGTGATGCCCCATTACCCATTGCACTGTTGTTGCCCGACGCAGCTTGCCTCAATAGGGCTGTGTTTACTTTGACTACAAAACTGTCTTTGTTTCTTCCCAACATCCTCAGAACCTCCGACGGTCTNGTCGCCGACCTAGTTATGGCGGTTCATGTTGTTCAAGTGTTGACTTGCAGCATACCCGCACGGCATCACAACGCTGGCTCACATTTGCAAACACACGCGTGATATCCGTTCGATTCTGCAGCGCTCGGCACACTATTACAAGGCAGCTGACTGTCATTGAGGGCTGTGCAGGTATCCCTCTAGGACTGCACCAACAGTCCAAAATGGATCCCAGAGTTGCAGAGCAGCTGCAAGCGCAAGGGCAGGCACNGTCAGCAAAGGCAGGAGCAATAGCAGGGGCAGGGGGCACGTTAGCCAGCCTGCCCTACATACTTGCAGCTGGGCATCCCCCTCTTGCTTCAGCGCTGTCCGTGGGATCCTGCTTGGCGTCATGCGTCTTGTTTGGGGTGACCTTCCGATACGCTGTGAGGCAAGATTTGCAGAATTTGCAGCTCAAGGTAGAGTCTGCTGCTTGGGCTTTGCACAACAAGCTGTTCANGTTCTGTTCCTGGTTCATTCCACTGTTTATGCTTGTGTCAGAACAAGTGCATCTGATGAAGGGTCATGCCCGTGATGACTGAGGATTTATGCTTGGTGGAGCCCCAGGGTATGACATGCAGCATGGCATGAGTTCTGCTAGGCCCTGGGCCAACCTTGCCATGCTTTGAATGCAGGAAGGGGATGCTGTGTGCACCATGTACGAGAATGATGGCTTGGTGACAACAGAGGATGGCAACATACTCATCTGGGCTGGATCTACAGTAGGTGGCGGCACACGCATCAACTGGTATGCTCCTGACTGTCACACTTGTCACCTGTAGCACAGAGTTTGCATGGTCATTGATGGCACTTCTAGCTATTTTTTTGGGGGTGAATTTGAATTGTAGCTCGCTCATCTTTTTGTGATAGTTGCCATGAAAACAGGAGCTCGATCTGTTCAACCANATGCAACAATTGCAGCAACTTTTGCATTGTGCCCAGCGTACGTTGAAAAGCAAACAGGCATGATCAGCTTCACAAGCTGCTGCAGGCTGCAACATGCCTGGGGACTTGGGCTGTGGTCATATAAGCATCTGTCCTGCACGTGCTCAACCTTCCAACCAGCTTCCGCCAGGCGATGCACCAATACACCATCGTAGTTCTCAGCGGGCAGGCCACATGCGTAGGGAGCAAGTTGACCTAGTCGATGGTCCTCATGTACCAACTTGGGCCATCTGTATACATTGGCACCTAGGTCTGTGTTGCACCATCTCATCCTGCAGAGCACATAGTGCACTCTTTCATTGAACATGGTATGTAACAATGTGTCATGCCAAACATACGCTTTGACAAGTGTTGAATCACAATTTGCAGCCACAGGCAGCAGTGCCACANGTTTGCTCAGATGACTCGGGTCTGGCAGCTAAAAGTGCTCGAAAGCTTACTGCCTGTCTCCGGCGGGCGCTATACCCAGGTGGCATGTGATCAACGACCGAGTCACCGATTCCTAATATGTCCATGTCGTCGGCGCTTTTGAGAGGAGGGTTTGGTACTGGAGCGGCTCTGCTACAACTGGCCCCCATCGACTTCGAAGCGTCAATATACAACTTTATCTCTATGGGCTCAGTTCACTACGAGAAGGACTATCAATTATGCAATCCTTACACAGGTAGGGCGCCATACAAGTCCAGCCATGAAGCGCTCGCTTGTCGACAGCGGCACTTACATGAACCGGTTGCACTGGCCAACCGTTACAGCGGGCGTTACTGATGCCATGATTGGGGTGCGGATTTGAAAGTAGAGGTACGCTTTGCTGCGCCCACTGCNCCGCACTGTGTGCTGTGCAGCAAGCTCTGCAGTATTGTCTGCAATTCAATCAGCTGAAGGCTTGCCAGCACTGCTCCTGAGCCTGGTGGAGATGTGCATCCAGCATCTGCAGCAACAGAGCACAGCCACAACAGCAAGCACTAGTCAAGCCATAACAAGGCCTGGTACAGCTGCCATGAGCCTACCTGAGGCGTTGCCTGGTCAAGCACCTGGCTGTGGCGAGCTGTTGGAACACAGGATGACTTCACATCACATACTCAGGTCAGTTGCTACATTAACTGCATCNAAATAAGATGGCATTTGTTGTGGTGTTGCTATCAAGCAGAGTGCAGCAAGCTGCTGCTGTAGTTGAGCCCTGAACTGTGTCACCGACAGGTCTGACTGCAATGCCCGATCCGAAAGTCTACAGACCTGCATGCCTTCTGCTGTCTGTGCGCATGAGTCATGCCTGCTGACAGCAAAGCTTGTGAGTGGTGCATGTTTGGTTGCCTGACAAAAGCTGGGTCTTCTCACAGCAGATACCCGAGCAAGCAACCAAAACACTCTCAGGTCAGCAGTGTGGCCTGCAGATACTGAAGGGCCTGCAAGGTGATGTAACGCTGGCTGGTGCTGCAGCCTTGGCACAGCAAGGCTTCTTGGACACAGCTCAAGACCTGCTGACACAGCACAGGGCAGCGGTAGGGGCCTCGCACATACCCACCTTGCAAGCTCAGCTGCAGCTGCGCATTGCTCAGCTAGATGCTAGTCCTGGCACACCCTGGCTCTACTCAGGTAAGCCAGGCTTTACCTTGACTGCCAGCTATATGTTGCAATGTTAGTCTGGTCACACCGATGAAGCCAGACCGCTTGGCTGTGCGTGAATGCATTGCTGAATGCGCACTATGCTGACAAGTTGGTGGGTGCCTGACAAGATGAATGTAATGGTAAGGACACATTGAAACAAAAGTGGCTTGCAATACCAGTGATGCTTGTTCTGCAGCATCACAAATGCGGAAGCTCAGAGAAAAGTAGCATCTGCTACAAATGACCAAAAGGGCTTCACTAAGTCAAGATTCAACCATATGGATGTTTGATTACAGAGGCAACAAACCTGTTTGACCTCTACACTGAACAGCTGCTCAACAAATCAACAAAGCAGAACCGAGGTGTTTAAACTAATGTGTGTTGGGTTGTGCAGACTCAACTTTGTACATCACAAGCAGGGTTGCCATTGCTTGTGTCTCCGTGCAGATCTGTCGCGTGAGCTGGAGGACCTCAGCAAACTGGACCCCACAGCAAAGCCTAAATACTGGGACCAAGCTAAGCTACTCCAGAACTGCAAGCTATTACTGGTACAAGCTACAGCACACCAGCACCTCGCACAGCAGGTTGAAGCCAGTGGGGAAGGTAGTCAGGGCAAGCAGGCCCATGTGTCTGCAGCACTGAAGGGGTATGAGGCCGCGTGCAAGCTAGATAAAGTCATGCTCCTTGAAGAAAGGCCGCCGGGCCTGGGCGAAAGTCTGGCTGAGGCGGCGCTCAAGCTTGCTCTGCTGTGCAAGGAACTCCTGCAGGTCAGCTCTGCCAAGCAAGTTGTGAATGCCAAGATGTGCTGCTGATGTGCAGTGCGCTAGTGTGCACCATTGCTGTTGATCTGTGCATTTGGAGAGATGCAGCGTGAATTGCCTGACCTTGTGCGTGGACCGCATTACCTGCTTCTCAGCATTCTCAGTAGCTCTCAACTGCAGGACAACATGGAGCACTGACCAGAGCTGCAAGCAATATCAGTTGCATTGGTGTCGGGCACATGTCAGCAGTGCACACCATCTCTGGCTCAATGCAAAATTGAGTGAGCTTTGCGCGCTGCACAGGAAGAAGATGGATCCAACCGACCTTTAGCTCTCTCAAAGGCAGTGCAGGGTGATATCAAGAAGAGTCATGGCAGCTTGGCAGGCATGCTGGTGCACCACCTCTTGCAGGCCATGCGCCTCGGCGGCTCGTCAGGTTTGTCATGCCTCATGCAATCTTTTTTTCTGGTCCTGATATGGCAGCTTTTCTGCAATGCGGCAATATTCTGTTTGTCTCCACCGCCCACACGCTCTGCGCCTTTACAAGCGTTGTCAGAGAGAAGCCTGTGCAACATCACAGCGTATCAACGATCACAACTGGGACCATCTCACAGCAGTGCTTGCTGACAGACTGCTGTCATGTCCAGCACGGCAACCACTATTCAGCTGACCACTCATGTGCATGTATAAATTGGCCAGTACTGCTTTGCGCGATAAGCGCTACATTGCTCTATACACATTCAAGACTTGGGCTATCACTGCATGTGCAACATAATCACGGAAGATACTGCATTTGCCATGGATCCGTTATGCTGCCTGGCACTGAATGCATAGGGCAGTATACACTGGATCCTGTTGCATCATGCAGTGTTTGCCATGTAGAATATACATGGGTATGATGCTGTCTAAAATATATCTGCAGGCAAGGAAGCACAGCTGCTGTTTTCAAGCCTGCTGGCTGTGCTGGGCACTGACCAAGCTGCACAGGGGCAGTTTGCGGAGGGCTGGACCCACGTGCCCTTGCACATGCTACTGCCCTGGGCAGCCCAAATGCTGTCCTTGCTGGATGGGCCTACGGGAGAAGCACTGCTGCCGCTGCTACAGGTGTGGTGCCTGGTTCTGCCGCTACGCTGTGCCTGGCACACTGGAAGCTGATGCTATGTGATGTGCTTCCATTTGTTGCGCTACAAAATTTCAATGCTCTCAACAGTTTGCAAGGCTTGTCTGCACCACAATCTGCTTTGCCTTGCATGTGCTGACTTTGAGCTGTGCTGAGCAGAACCCCTTTTCTTCTTACAGCTTGAACACACTGTTATCCATGCATGCCTTCGACACACCTGGCTCTCGTCTGACACACCCTTTTGCCCATAGGCGCTGGCTAAGCAGTATCCGCAGCAAATGTACTTTCCCTTCCAGCTCAGCAGCCTGCATTATGGCCCTGAGGGGCAGGGCAGGGCACAACAGCTGCAGCCCCTGCTGCAGAGCCCCCTCATGCAGGAGTGGGGGGCAGCCCTGAATGACATCACCTACCCCGAGCAGCGCTGGCAGGGCTGGTCTGCTCGCCTCACTTCCCTCTTTGCTGCTGGCAACAAGGTCAGCCTGCTGCTTGTCAGCCAATCACTCCAGCATGCAAGACTATTTGTGACATACATCAAATGGTGAAGCATGCTGTAGAATGATTGGGCCAGTTCTGAGCTCATTCTGACCTAGCTTCAGCAGCTGTGGTCTTCAACATGCAATATGCATTAATGCGTGATGCAGCATGCCATGTGGAGGTGGGTAGTGCAGTTTGTACAGTTGGCTGTGCTCACAGGAGGAGGCAGGGGCTCTGTACAAGTCCCAGGTGTATCCTGATATGATTTCAAACCATGTGAGGAGCCGGGGCAGCAGCAGGGCAGCTGGTGGCCCCAGCCCTCCCGCCACTGTAAACTCGGTCTTTGCTGCCAAGTTTGACAGCAAGTTCAAGGAAGCTTTTGACAGTACTGGAGACAAGGTTGCCACAATGGCAAACAGGTTTGTAGCCCTGCTTTGATTTTTGGATGCTGTTCTGCCCTGCTCTTGATAGTCTCAACCTGTTACCCTTTACTACCCTTCACTGCCTTAGTCAACTCCAGAGCTTGTGTTGCTGAGCTGCATTGCCTACTTGCGCATGCAGTGTTTTGCTCAAGTGTGAGGCCCTTTGAACCTGTTTGGGCCAACTTGAGCCTACTTGGGCCCATTTGAGACTACTTGTGCTGATCCGTGCTTGTCTAGCCAACTTGAGCCTGTCTGAGCCTTTCTGAGCCCATCTGAGCGTTCTTGAGCCCATTTGAGCCTACTCAAACTTGCTTAAACCCACCTGTGTCCATCTTCCTGAGCCTTCTTGAGCGTACNTCTTGCCTTGTCAAGGTCATTGGAAGTGCTGTGCTCGAAATTTTGGCGCAGACCATTTGACATGTTGCATTGGCATGAGGGCGTATTTCACAATTGCTGGACAGTATTGGTCCACTCAGGGTGTCCTCTGAGGGACTTGTATGGGAGTGATTCAATCTGCCATGGTGGCAGGCATGCACAAGTACAAAATCATGCATGGTCAGTCCATATGATCAGTGCTGTCAGTCAGGTATACCGTACTTGATGCTCTCCTACTGCACATCGAGCTGTGAGTGTTGGCCGGGCATAAACTAAGGTCATTGTATCAGGCAGAAAGTGGGTCTATGCAAGTACGGAAGCGCGTGGCTGGACCTCAAGAGGGATAGATTGACACAGGAGGCCTTATGCCTGTAACAGGGCTTGGGGGGCGCGGGGGGGTTGGGGTGTGGGTTTGACAAACTTATACATAGAATCGCTTGCTTAGTTTGAAAGCCAAAGAAACATACGACCCCTGTCACATATGCTTCGAACCAAAGTCGTGCTCAAATTTCAGGGTATATTGCATGACTGTCTTCAATGCGATGGCAGAGCCAGGATCCTTGTCCAGCACAACTTCGTCTGTATTGCGGGCCCCTGCCCATATCTTCATAACACCCCCTCGGACATCCCAGCCTGAAGCAGCAGAATGCAATCAGGCCTTCACGCATGCAAGCTGTAATGCACAGGGCTGGAACACACATCTGTGCTGGCACAGCTACAGTGCACAACCTGTGAGTAACACCAAAAGCTGTCAATCAACCACTTGTCAGCTGGCAGCCTCTGCAAGTCTGCTGTATGACATTGCATGCTTGCAAGAGCATTCTACACTTGTATTTGTATGTTTCAAGTAGTGCATCAGAAATCCCTAAGCCCGCATTGTCAACTGCTGCACCCTGTGACATGTTTGCAGAGTCAGGTCCAAGCACACAACAATGCATGTATGCCCAGCAGGGCTCACCCATGCCCTCCACTTGGTCCAGCACAGTGGTCTTGATAAAGGGCACCCTTTGGCCATCCTCTGCTCCAGGGTCTATCCAAGGCACTGCAGCCAGAGCCGCCAGCAGTGGATCTAGCTTCTGCAGCTCTGACTACACAGCAGTCATCAGCAGTTCAGAACCAACACAAGGCGTACGGAGCCACCTGTATGACAGGCTGGTCAAAATGTGACAGCACAAATTCGCAATGCTGCTGGTAAACGTTCTGTTGACGAGACACAGTCGCACACAAGGAAAGCAGCCAGCATATCGCTCAAGTGCTGCTAGATAAGGAGAAGGGTGTATGGTCACCTTGAAGTTTGCCATTTGGTCTGCGGCCACTGTAGCGTCAAGTGTGGTGTCATCATTTGCATGATCATCTGCTGCATGACTTGGTTGCTGTGAGCTGCTGTCTACAGCATGGTTGTTTTGGATTATATCACCATCATGACCTGGCCGTAACATACCACTCTGTACAGCATTGCTGGTGTTGGTGATATCACTTGCATCTGATTCAGTTTGCTCAGGCATGCTGCCTACACTAGAAATGCTNTGCTGCTGTGGTGGGTTGAAATGTATGCTGCGAATATGCACTGCCTTGACAAAGCATCATTGGCATCTTTTTTGTCACTTCACACTCAAATTGGTGTGTCATTCCTNGGGCCAACAGACTTTCAATTTCAAGAAGTCGTCTCAGTGATATCTATACAAACAACACATGCTTAACTGATGAAGCTTGAATGNGCGCAGCGTACGTGCCGAAAGCAACGGCACGCTTGAAGCAGTCATTGTATGTTGAGAGGACTATCTAGGTTTTCGCGCTGTCCGTCCAGGCCTCAGTCCTTGACCCACAAGGCATGCCAGCTGGTCACTGATGCCGGCCTCAGTTCCGGAATGCGCGCATCTGTACTCACTCGTACGCATCACCACCCTGATACTCTGAGATCTCCCCTGCAATGCGACATACTCGCTTCCAAGCTAAGTGCTGGCAGTCAGTCAGCAGTGAAGACACGCCGGTGGGGATGCAACGTACTTGGGCGGACCTGCGGGCCAGTCCAAAAACAGGCCAGACAGCTCAGCTCTAGACACAGTACTCGATGCGCCTCCTCTGTGCTCACTGAACCTTCAGCCACACCAAAGCCAGTAGACAGTACCGCAACTCCTGCTTTCCATAGGCGCACCACCGTGAAGGAAATCAAGGTGACGCTGGAAGCAAGCTCATGCAAGTGTTTCAGACCAGCTCCCACTGCTTTGTCATCAACGCTTTTTACTACAGGGTGGAGCAGATGAAGGTGTCAACAGTATAGGAAAGACCTATGATGTGAGAGGTTGGGTTCGCACAGCACGCAACCAAAAAACCTTTTCATTCATTGAGGTTTGCAGCCAACTCTACCACCTTGACGTCACTGTCAACTGTCTGCCTTTCAACTAAGCCTCCTTCAGCACATGCACAAGGTCCCAGGTTGCACCTCACCAGCAATTCCTCACACAATTCAAAGCCACACGCAATGTATGCAGTCACATCNGTCAAGAGAAATGTGCAGTCGATCCTGTTGGCCAAAAACACAGTCAATCTGATTGCACAAACCTCTAGCACCCGGCTGCATGTGGCACATGCCGACTTAGCTTGCAAGCATGCTGAATTTCGACACAGGTGATCTTTCTGCACTGCATTGATCTGGTTGTTGTATACGCGGTGCACATAGAGATGGATGTTGCAAGATACTGTTGCATTGTAAACTGCGCATCACACAGTTGGTTGCTTGAACCAAAGAGGATCGGTGAAGCCTAACACTTAAGAGCAAGTGTTCAAGCTGTTATGCTGCAAGTGCAGCACAAGAAGTCTGGCATCACTTATGATCTGTACTGCTGTNGACAAGCTTGTGGCAAGCTTGTGGCAAATGTCAGTCAGAGTGACATTTGACTGGTCCACAAACCTTGAGGCATCTCTGCATGTCGTTGCGGTACCATATTGCTTGACATAGCCGCTATCAGCACATGCTAGTTTCATCAGCTGCAAAGAGCACTTTTGTGCTCATTGGTGTTTTGTGTCGTGGCTGACAACAGCAAGACCTGTAACTATTATGATAATCGAGCAAGCCAGCTTGTGCAGAGTGTGCCATGCTTGCCCGTGATGTGGGATCTTGCATGCACATGAACACCAAGTGCGTGACAAGCTATTCAAGGTACCTCATGTGTACCATCGCTGTCATGTGAGTCTGTTCCTGCCTCCTTGAGCAATGCTCAACCCCGTGCGTGCTGTAGGCAACTCAGGAGATGATTCGCTTGGTGGGTTTGTCAGCTACGCTGCCCAACTATGAGGATGTGGCAGCTTTCCTGCGTGTGAAGCCTGACAAGGGCCTTTTCTACTTTGACAACAGCTTCCGGCCCTGCCCCTTGGCCCAGCAGTACATTGGCGTCAGCGTCAAGAAGCCCTTGCAGCGCTTCCAGCTCATGAACGAGATCTGCTACAAGAAGGTGTGCATCACTTGCCAGTGCCACTCCCTACAGTACAGCATGGTTGATGTAGTCAACAGCTGTAAGCATGCTGGCTTTGTATGTATCTCATGGTCAGCATGTCAACACGGGTCAAAGTCTGAACAAGTGCAGTTTCAGGACATTTGTGGGTGTTATGCTTGCTAGGATAAGTACCACTGCTCTGTGGCCCTCTCACATGGTGCCCCTCTTGCTGGCGCTGCTGATGCAACCACAAAGGCTGCGCGAAGCTGGTTGCCATAGACCCAGCATGCCACACAAATCCAACAATGCATTTTGTCTGCCTTGGCAATTCGCAGGCTTGTGTAGGGGGTGCAGTGCAAGCATTCAATGCCTGCTCAACTCAAGTACTGCTCCATCTGGGGTTACACACTCANGTTCTGGCTGTCGCTGAGCCCTTGCCTCAGCCCAGTGTGGCTGTTCCGAGCCACACTGAGGAGCAATGCTGCTGTCATGATGATATGGCTGAGCACCATTGGTGTTTCGATGCTCTGACAGGCCAACATCGGGCTGCTCCGCTTGCATTGCAGCTGACCCTTCTGGCAGCTGCTCAGCCCCCGCTTGAGGCCANTGTCTGATTTTACAAGATTCAGCAAGCTGGAGGTGCTCAAGCTAGCAAGTGCTGACTTTGAAGGAACTGAAGAAGGCATGTTACCCACATTCTCTATAGATGCTCAAGCCAAAGATCTGCTGTGCCTTGTTGTCCATGATTGGCGTTTGATGACCTTTGATGACCACAATGCTTTGGAATGCTTGCCCAAGGTACAGCGGATCCGCAGCACTATGGTAGCACAACAATCTACACTGCAGCTGGCAAACGCTCTGGTGTTATTACCTCACTTGCACACACTTGAGCTTCATCTGTTTGATGGTGAAGCACGTTTCCACTATGCAATGCAAGTACCTGCCAGCAGCTGCTTGGCACGCCTGAAACTACATGCCCCAAAAACCCTGCCTGGTATCGTCGATGTACATGTAACATTAACGGTGCTCAAGGCTGGGGTGTCAACTGATTGCTACGATGTCAAGCATGTGTTTAATATTGCCTCATATACTGCGCTGAAGTCTGTGTCTAGATTGTTTGATTGACTTTTATGCACAGTGCACTGAGTGACTCAACAAATTGCAACTACTTGGCACTGAACAGCTTCACAACAAGCTTTAGTGTTTTCTTCACCATTTCACTATTTCTGTTCTCTACCGTTTTGGACCCTACGTGTTTTGAAAGTGACTCACCTCATCTCACATCGAAAATGCAATGTGTACGCATACTACATGTGGCTCAATAAAGATGTGTTTGGCTATTCAGTTTTGGCTATATTTGCTTAAGCGAGATCTGCAGGTGCATGCCCAAGATAGTAGAGCTTGAACATGGCCCCGATCAGTTTTGGCTATGTTTGTAATGCTAGACTCTCAAGGGTCGCAAGCATTTAGTTCACTTGTTAAAGACACAATCTCAGACACTTGTACGTGTGTCTGCATGCGTTCACGCCCAAGTATGCAAGGTATGCACGTCCCACTGTCTGGCGTAAGCTGGCACAGATTTGCGTGTGCTGCACATGACATGTGACTTTGACATACAAGTACACGGACACGTTTGGAAAAAAAAGACATGTTCACAGTATCAGCGATAGTTTGCCAATGAGGGATTGCAAACGCTCAGTACGCTGGCAAACAATGGACGAGCTGGCGCACTGCCTACTGTCACCGTTCAAATCAAGCCCGATGAATCAGCACAATGCCATGGATACCTGAAGAGCAAGAGCCAGCTACCTGACCTTACTCAGAAGGCAGCTGCAGATTGTTTTGGCCATGTGGGTACAGCATGCTGCAATTAGCAGTGACATGTTGCGTAATTCTCGAGGCTGGGCATCAGTCGACGACATGTGCACTGCTAGAAGTCATGTCTTCTTAGATGGAGTAAAAGGACTGTTGGCACTGCTATATCTTCAGACGAGGCCTTCACGTCTGACCCATCGCAACCAAAATCTGCAATACACACCGTGATTGATTCTGAACCTTGATGCAACAACACAGTGTGACTCCACATAGACATCAAGTCAGGGCACGGAGTCATGTCTGTACAGGTTGCAGCGGCCAGGGGACACGGCATTGCAACACAACTAGGCTGTGCAAGGCCTGCCCTCTTGATAGACCATGCTCAGCATGAGACCGAGATGCACAGGTCTATGTCATTGAGAATACACTCACTGAGAGAAGGATTCTCTGTGGATCCTTTTATCTATACAGAGATGTATTGAACCAGTTTTGCAACAATCGATTCACGCTGGACAGTTCAACAGCTGAGTCAGCATACCCCCAAAATAGGTTGTGCTGCAGGATTGTGCTGCCGCCAATGGCAATGAGGCCACGCTTGGCTCTAGTCATGGCAACATTCAAGCGGCGGGCATCTGACAGGAAGCCAACTCACCCTTCCTGGTTGCATCTGACAGCAATGAAGACGATGACTTCCTTCTCTTGGCCTGCATGCCAGAGAAATCTGTAGATTTGAGTATGCCAACCACAGTGAAGCAGACACAGTATACAGCATTACGCTTCTGCACAGTGCTATGGTCTGTGACGAGAGCAGCTCAGATACATGGCTGCTGTTGTGATACACACAAATAACACTGATAGTTTACCCTCCTCAGGTGCAATCAGATTTAAAAATGCAAAAGTGAGCACGGTCCTGCTGCATCAAGCTTTTGGCTGTTGCTCTGCACACTGGCCTTGCTTTGCATTTGTGTGGGTCAGAAGTGTCAAGTGATGATATAGTCCAGCATGGCTGAGTCTGATGACTGCTTACCCTGAAAGCATCCATTGTCCTCAAATCTAGCTTGCTCAATTGGTCTGGGGATAGCGCCTGCTTCAGCACTGTTCTGATATATCTCACCTGCAATACACAAAGGTTGGAATGCAATACACACTGTAGACCTGCATTTGATCATGTCCATCTGCAATTCTGCAGCCAGCAGCAGCCAAACTAACTTCTGCATTATGCACTGTTATACGGGATCTGCATCACGTCTAGACCATTGCAGCATGTATGTTTGATGATCTAGCCCATGTCTGTAAAGTGCANGTCACGTCCAGGCCAGGCTGGACCACAACACCCCCCTCACTGCGCAGATGTGGCAAATGGTAGGCAGTCAAAGGACAGCTTAAGACTGTTACCCACCACAGCTTCTCGTTCACCTGCTGCTGCCCAATCTGCTACAGCTGCTGCTGCCGCACCCTTTGCTCTTGCTGATGCTTCCGCGACAGCTTCTGCTCCTGTTGCCACAACTGCAGCAGTTTCTACCACCGCAGCATTGCCTTCAGCTGGGGGTACACCCAACTGGCCCCGCAAGTCTTCCCACATGGCCAATGTCACTCAGCTGCATCGGCCAAATGCAGTGTGCAATCATAAGCACAAGTCACATGATCAGATGCCTAGTGCCTCTGCAAAGAAGATGGCGTCTGGTAGTGTCACAGGTATGCTGCATGCTTGCTTGTGCGGGCAGTGTCAGTCACTTCGTGTGTCAGCTGCAGTGCAAATGATTGCATCGCTGTATGAGGACTCATAGGCTTGTAGCATGAGGGACATTTGCATCTTGTGTTCGCCTTTGAAGACCACTAATGTGGACCAGAGATCTGTTACTTTGAGGGTGACCATGACACGCCTGTGCACTGTGTATGGAATGGAATGGAATGTCGACACCAGCAACTACCACATTGCATTGCTGTGTGCTATCTGACGATTGTTGCACAAGCACCCATGAGATTGTACGCGCTGCTCTGTGTTAATACATGAAGATCTTGCATGTGCAAGCTCTGCTGCTCTGTGTTGATACATGACTATCTTGCACGTACGCACTGAGCAATGGCTTTTGCAGGTCGGCAAGAACAAGGTGCTGCNTGCTGCCCAATCTGCTACAGCTGCTGCTGCCGCACCCTTTGCTCTTGCTGATGCTTCCGCGACAGCTTCTGCTCCTGTTGCCACAACTGCAGCAGTTTCTACCACCNGACCCAGCTCCAGCTGCAGAGTCAGCTCATCAGCTGATCCTGAGTCTGGCTGAGTGTGCTTCATATCAGATGCAACTTCTGGTAGCTCTAGTGCCTTTCTGATGGATGCTACACCGTCTTGAACACTGCTCTGTGCAGGTGAGCAAGGACTGTTGGCTTGTGCCTGCTCACTGCCTGGCTTGGGACCAAGATCTTCAGCAGCTGAACCAGCTGTCAGGCCCAGCTGAGATGCAGCTTGTTCTTGCCGAGCAGCTGTGCGACTCTGCACTGGAACAGCACGACCACTATCGTGATGCTGAAAAAATTGCTGGGCCTGAGGNAGCTGTTGGGCAGCCCAACAGCAACCATTTGGTTGGCAGCACGGTATCTGCGTTCACCTTGACTTCGGTCTGAAGCGAGGGCATGCCAGNTTGATTCAAACCAGCCAGTGATGAGGACACTCAGCATAGATGCACAAGGCAGAATGCTTGCTTGCCCGCTTGTTGTCTAAGCAAGNAGTCCTGCTCATGCCTGGTCTGCCCTGCCCTTCCCTTGACTGGCCCTCCTCCTCTCTTGTCCCCTCTCTCAACTATCCTCTCATCTGTTATCAGTGACATTGCAGAGCCCTGACTCATGATGCAGATTGGATCTTAAGTGAAGTTGAGAGCATTGATGACCGACTTAACTGCCGCAGCATGTACACAGTCTCAAACTGCATTGCAACCATGTTGATGCAGTGTGCAGGCGTCACAACTGTACCGCAAGGAGCTTTTAGCACAGGCAAGGCCACACTTCAAGAGCCTGCAGTGCAGGTTCTGACTTATGAACCTACTATGTGTGTGGTGCCAGCGCTGCAGACATGCACTGGTAGACTGGCATCCTGTACTTGACATGGGCTGCCTTATTTGCCGTCTGTTCACATGGTGCCCTTGAATTGCAGTGGCGTAGATGACCTTTTTGAGATGATTCAGTCCAAGACATACATACATCAACTGGGCTACGGCATCATCGAGATTTTTGTAGTCAACAACTTCCCAGAGCTTGGACCACTCTTTCGTCAAACGGAGTTGTCTGTGAGTCATAACACGACCATGGCAGGTGAGGCTGCTGTGACAGCTTGTTGCTGAGTGCAGTGCGTTGCATAGCCGTGTGCTGCTTGCTTGCCAGTAACGCTCTGCACACTTCTGTTTTCAGGT
>KN805284.1:0-28156 GCA_000818905.1 Trebouxia gelatinosa | reverse complement strand
CAGCACAGCGCAGCACAGCGCAGCACAGCGCAGCACAGCGCAGCACAGCGCAGCACAGCACTGCAAAGCATAGAGGGGCATAGCGCTGATCGCCAGCCTGCTTCAGTAGTGTGAGCATTGACATGAGCTGTAGCCCATGTAAGGCTAGTCAAGCTTTAGAGGTTCAAGCAGTGTAGAGGGACTGACCGCACTGCCGGTCAAGGTGCCAGTCTTGTCAAAGCAGACCACGCTGACAGCTGCAGCAGTCTTGATCTTGCCAGGATCCAGCACCTGAATGCCCTTGCGTCCTAGCTTAGCCGCGCAAGCACCATTGGAGCAGACAATGACAGTTGGTATGGACACTGGTACTGCTGCTAGTAGCATCGCAAGTACTCTTAGGCCCACATTTGCTACTGAGGCCTGGTGTTTGATGTAGTACAGGATGACTGTGGCAAGGAAGAGGATGCATTGCAAGCACAGGGCAACTGCACAGAAGCGGTAAAGGTCCTGCAGGTAGCAAAAGTCACTCAGTGCTGCCACAAGCATGCTTGCACATGCTTGGTGAGCGACATGTCATGAGTGTGTCTCATGCTCGCTGCAAGTTGTGTTTGCATTGGCAAATGACATCAACGGGCACACTGTTTGGCCTTGGCATATGACATCAACAGATACTGCAAAGATGACTCACAAGCATGACTGCTGCTTCAAGCTTCGGCAATAGCATGTCAGCCTATATAGGCATTCAGCATCTCAACGGCATTCTGTAACTGAGTGACTGATTGTGAACTAGCACACCTGCTGAGCAAGATCATTATCAAGGGCACACGAACTCACCACAAGGAATGTATCCTTCAGTACTGATTTCTTTGTATGTAGTGGGGCAACGATCTGGCGCAGCATGTCACCCATTGTCGACCTTAATCCTGCACAGCAAGCACAGCGCTTGTCCAGCCTACAAACAACTCACAGGCGGCAGAGCTTTGGAACAAAGCAATCATGTGCAGAGCAGTGAATGCAGTTCCTGCACCGGCACATGTGTGTGTGACAGGTGGCAATGGCAACCTGCAATGTTGCACTGCAGCTTGCATGAGCACTACAACAACATCTGAGGGGAGTGACGTTCATGCCTTACCAGTTCTGACTACCATACCAAGCACCTCATCATCACTGTTGCCATCTGTCCAGACCTGCACAAGGACAGCAGCCAAAGATATGTCATTACAACTACAGGATCTGCAGCTACTGATATGGCAACTGCGATGTTTACACAAAGTGTCCAAACATGCAAGAAAGGCTACAACATAATGTCCCTTGACAGCCATGTCATTGTGGCTAGCTAGGCCATCAAGCTTTCAGGTCGAGCACAGCCCCAGCATGGCACAACAAAAGTTGATGCTTATACAGGCAATGTCTGCAAGGCATGTGTGCAAGTGACACCATGGGCCTGGCTGGACCTGTTGGACGACAGTGCCAGCATGTATGGTGCAGGCATGGTGGGTCTCTGGGTGGTACGCACGCTTGCTGCTGGCGCCTCCCGTCACAAAGCTGGACTTTCTCACTTGGGCAGCCTGCAGTGGCAGCCTGAGCATCCCAATGTTGCTGCATGCATATGCCCTGCTGTCAGGGCCACAGCATGCTGAAGCTTGAGTGCAGCTTTGACATTCAGAACATGGGCTGGGCTTGTAGTGAGGTGCGCCATGTGACCAGGGGGTGATGCATGTTACATGCATGCCTGCATGCCGCCTCACTTGAGCAACCCTAGACTGGGCCAACCCTAGACTGGGGTTGTTACATGCATGCCTGCATGCCGCCTCACTTGAGCAAGCTATTACCAAACAACCGCTGTCACCATGATTTCATGATGCACACAACGACGGTGATGAATGCCAAGCGCATAGATCAATACATTCTTGGCCATACAGATGCCCACAGAGGGTCCAGAGTATGTCCTGGCCTGTCAGCCCTAAATGTTTCAGCAATGCTCATGTTGACAGTCAGGATACAGGAACAGCATGACATCACCAGCATGGCATGAACAAAGCTATGCTTGAAGCTAGATTGAGCCCAAGAGCCCCACCTCACCAGACAGGTTAGACTCCTCCACCAGGCAGTTGCCTTGCAGCAGTACCATATCGCATGCTGCAGTCCCTGGCAGCAGGACTATGACATCACCGGGGACCAGGCCCCGAGATGATGCAGCCCTGCACACTGGTTGCACAGCCATCAAGCACGCAGTGTGATGGCGCACACATAAGAAGACAAGCTAGTACTGGCAAAGTACAAATGCATGTGGCGAGGTACCGGGCAGCAGTTGCAACAGTTGATGCATACCTGGGCTCAACAGATGCAGCAGCATTGCACAATTTGAAGGGCTGTCGGCTAAGGAGGATGCACTGTCAGAGGTTCCAGGCTGCCTTTTTACAAACTGCATGTACTGGTGCAGGCACTGGTGTATGGACTGACGTATGACCTGCTGGACTGTTATGCACATGCTTGTTTTAAGCATGCTGGGTCTAGATGAGCCGCATTCCTTAGCAAGAAGTGCACTCAAGGATGTGCTGGTGGTGGGCTGGTCGACCAAAACTTGTCATGTCAGGCATGTTGCATATACGTACTATAGACTAGCGTCACACATCATCAAAAAGCGCATGGGCCGCTACTCGAGGCTGAAAATGAACTGCAAGGTACCTGATGCGTTCGCAATGCACTAAAGGAGTCAGCCGCGGTTTGTCAACAGAGTGGAACAGCTCTTTGCGAAATCCATACAGCCTTACTGTGGAGCCATAGGCTGAAGCAAGGGTGGCCAAGAGCAGTGTGGACACCAAATAGAAGCCCTGATAGTAGAAATGTGCCAGCTCAAAGTACTGCATTACAAACAATGCTGATGACAGCTAGCACAAAGCATGATTGCTGCAGATAAAAAGTGTCCAGCAGCGTTCCAGCCATTGTTTTGAGGCCAGGTGCAGGCAAGCAGTATGTGCAGCAAAGTCCTTTGCCAAGGCTGCGCGTGAGTCAAACAAGAAAGCGAGTTGTTGATGGTGTCATTGGATACCGACACACAGATGCTTCAACTGCTTGTGAGTGCACATGAACTGTGAATTAGGTCAACTCACATGCTGAACTAGTTGTGATCAACAAGATCCTTGTGTGTTGACCTTGCAGTCTATGGTAGCTTCGCAAACTGCGTGCAGACAAGTTGACGCCTCGCGTGTGTTGTAACAGGTGTCCAGTGTATGGCATACCTGAACTATGAAAGCAGGGTAGAGCAAGGCTGTGCCGATCATGCGGAAAAAGCTGGGTCGGCCTGTCTTCATATCATTGCGTCCATACAGGACCTGCACCTCATGTCTGCGCCAAGTCGAAGCAGAGTTGAAAATGTCCCAACACTCTCCTGAGGCAATGGGCAAGATTGTGATTAGCATGACTTGCGGCGACAGCTGTGCTGTGCTGGGTCTGCTGTCACAGAGTGTGTATGGCTGTCAGGACCTATCATGCTGTGCTGTGCCATGCTGTGCTGCGCTGTGCTCTGTTTCAGGATATTGAGCCTGGTTGTCATGCATCATGAAAGCTGTGGCGGTCACGGTGTCTGCGGCATGCATCGCTTCAGCCCATGCACCACCCCTGGACAGACATGACAGACAAGGCAAAACTGGAATACCTTTGTCGATAAGCTCAAGGGCCCGCTTGGCATTGTACATCTGAAGGGGGAGGTGGGTTGGCATGCTTGGAAGCTTCTTGAAGGTATCACAGGCATTGTCATAGACATACACAACAAGCAGCAAGGTGATGCAGCGCACTGTGGGGCTGTGCACTTCGCCATCGCCACTCTGCAACACAAATAAAGGCACAAGCAGCTCACCACCTTATCATGAGCCATCTGACTAGCTATTGAGCCACCAGCAGCAGACAGAGTGCAGTTGCTGTACACAGCCAAAAGCTAGATGCTGTTTGGCGATGCCAGTCTTTGATCAACCTTGTATGACACATTGCTCACAGGTGCCAAGGGCAGACCCGGACCTGCCAAGCATGAGACCTGGACCGATGACTGTAGTGTGTGGTATGCTCAAGCACCTGTACAAGCTCCCACCGACCGTTGATGAACTGCAGAAGCAGTTTCAAGATCAATGATTGTTCGTTGCCATACAGACAAGCTCAGCAAGCATCAGCACCTGGGCATGTACGTAGTCAGCTGTGCTGAGGGGGCACTTTTGTAAGGTCCTTAACCTTGCATATGATGTGAGGTGACCAAGCAGCCATACCAGGCCAATACTCAACACCACTGACACTCTGTACAGGACCACTGCCCACCAGACTGTGCGATAACCCACAAAGTCACGCACGACCTGCCATACATACATGCCTTGACTTGTTGGTACTGAACAAGGTGCAGCACGTCTCAAATGACATGCTGTTACCGTATTGTCCAGGACCGCATACTGCCGTTCTGTGTGAACGCCCTGTGCAGCTTCAGTGGAGCAACGCTTCATCGCCATCAGTGACCATATGGGTGCAACACAAGTCTAGCCTGGTCAGCTGCCATATGTGCGTGGGCTGACAAACCGATAGCACATCCTGCTGCGTCAGTCGGACAAGGAAGAGGTCACTGTTGAAGACAACAGCTACTTATCGGGATGCCACGACCGACACGCCGATGGACGACGACCGTCCGAGCTCTTCCAGTGCTTTGCAGCTTGGACAAGTGTACAAACTGCGCAGCAGCCCTGTGAGGATATGCCACTGTCAAAGCGGACGGCAGTAAACGAGCAACGGAGAACGACGCCGACACGGGCTACAAACGGTAAAGAGACAGTACACGCGGAAGGACTGGGTAGTGCCTGCAGTAAGATCTGTAGTAAGATCGACTATCGGGTCAATGAGCGAGATCTTTACTAAACTCTTCTCTACTTACTAACTCTCCTTACTAAGAAATCCTGGACCGTAGCCTCGCCCACAGTCTTGTCGCTCAGTCGTACATGCAGCAAGCATCGAGCGCCTCAAGCATCAAACGTTTTGCAGTGTTCACCACGGCGTGGATATGCAGCAAACGGACATGCGGCAGACGGTCTGCCCGATACCGTGTGGAATTCCGGGTATTAATTCCCTCATGGTGGCCATACGTCTTGGTGCCCTTTTGCATGCGTAGCTAGCCATTTGAATAGTAACAGCGCGTGCTGCAATGCACGTTATCAAGCAAACAACCAATCAGATTTCTTCAATGTCCTGGGGACCAACAGGGAGACAACAGACAATCAAAGCGTACAGTGAAAACTCAAACAAGATTTTCCCTGTGGTGTTCGCAATGCAGCATCACAGTAGAGCTGATGATACCACGTTGGACAGGACACAGACACAGCAGCACTGATTCACTAAGCTAACACAGACCACCTTCAATGCACTGTCTGAGTTCACGGCCCAGTAGACAAGGTTCACTACTGTTGATGACCGAAAGTCCTGTTGACAAGCCATGATAAAGGGTGGCATGACTGTATCTAATGTCAGAATATGCTGGGCAATCAAGTAAAAAACGATGCTCATCCTCGACACAAAGTGATTTGCAGACTTCACATGCTCTATCCTCCCGAGGTATGTTAACAAAGCAGCCATTGTCAACATGTAAACTTTGGCACCCACACCCAAACCTGCTAATGCTGTTATCAGGATCGTCCTGAAGGAACACCCGAAATCAAGGATCGCTGCTGCAAGCAGCATACAGGGTCACAACAGCGAATTCATCAAGTCAATGGCAGCGCAACAAACAAGTAATTGCATAGGCAACAGTGCTCAATGAATGTATGTGGCCCGCTGCATCAAGCAGACCCATCTTAAAGGCAAATGCACTGGTAGTCTCGATCTAGTTGCAAGCAGATGGCAGCTCACGACCTCCACTGCAGCCTTCAGGTACTTGCAGGTCTCTTGCCCGTCGTCTTATGTATCCCCCACAATGCACTAGCGGGTATGTTTCAGTCAGACAGCCACATTTTACTGCTTTCTGACAAAGTTGACAGTATCTTGAGGAGCTGCAGTACAGACAGACAGGTCATGTCCAGCACCAGCATCTGCCAAGAAGGGCTGACTTCTTGAAAGCACAGCTGGGCATGCAGTGACCATTAACAGCGCCTTTTCTCAATTTTTCTCATGAAGGGAGAGCTTCCAATATCTTACCTATCAGTACCCTGACAACCATACAGAGAATGTGAAGCATTTCAGCCCAGAATACTTGAAAGTCAGTCATCAGGTATCTTTGCGTCTAATTTGCACAGACACACGTACCCAACAAGTGGATCAAGTCCCAGCTTTCTTGGCTCTGCCTACACAAATTGGAGGTGTTGTCTCATTCATCACTGTTACATACCTTCTCTGGATGCGCCCATGCCGCCCTGATGTGGAATTTGAGGTTACAGTACCTGGTTGGGACAGCCTTTGCTCTGTATTTACTGCTCTAGCAGCCACATTCACGCGTGTTTGCCATTGCAACAGCCATAGAAACCAATTCAAGTCTTTCTCAGCAGCCTGATACCAAATTGATGGTGTTGTTTGGGCAAAGCTGTGACGCTAATGTGTCATGGGCTGAAGCTGGTGGATTGCAACATCTGATTGTTGAGTTGCAGCATGCAAAGTGTTGTGAGTCTAGCCAACTGGCAGTTGAGCGCACTAGCATGACCCTGTATATCAATATGCGTTGATATCAAGCAAGTAAGTATGGAACCTGTTAGCTACT
Source organism: Trebouxia gelatinosa (assembly GCA_000818905.1). NCBI lineage: Eukaryota > Viridiplantae > Chlorophyta > Trebouxiophyceae > Trebouxiales > Trebouxiaceae > Trebouxia > Trebouxia gelatinosa. Next base: position 21,459 of record KN805284.1, on the reverse strand, counting down.
ACAGCCCTGTGTTACAGAGTCATGGTATTAGCAGTGCCACCAATTTGTGGACATATCTCAAGTGTACCTTCGGGTTGTGTGTACAAACAGCAAATTTCTGTTTGTCACGTGCAATCTTTGGCGCACATCTGCGTGCAAGTCATGAGCACCCAGATTTACAAGCTAGTGACTTACATTGAATGCCATGCATGCAAGGCTTGTGCATCAGACATGGCCAGAAGTACATGTCACAAATAGAGGCATGCAGTCTAGCGGTCATGCGCGCAGCACGTTTGGGAATGATGCCAGCTTTGTATGCGCCTATATTGCATGCAGAGCTTGCATGTCACCAAAACTGACTTACATCTTCAAGTTATACTACTGCGGCATTGCTCTGCCGGCCCAGAGATGCTCATGACCCAGGCACTGGAAGGGGAGTTGTCGCATGCACCGCATCTAGAAATTATGGGTAGGCGCCTTGTGAGGTGAAGTAGTGTGAACCAGTGTGACTATGTACATTTTGTATCCTAGAATACACTGCAGAACTCACGACAGCTGCAAGCCAAGCCTGCGGCCGCATGCATCGCCTGATATCGGAAACACGTGCGTTGGCAGTCAGCCAAGATGCAGCGACCTGATTTGGCATAGTCTCGCACCTGCTTTTGATGCTTCGTGAGTGATCAGTGCCAGGTCTAGTCAGATCGTGCAAAAGCGCTCAAGCAGTTGTTATGTGTGACGCGTCTGGTAGACGAGTGCTGTCCGAAACACAGCTCCACAACATGCCACAGAATAACAATGCAGCGCCTGCCGTGATAGCATTGCTGCAGCCACTACTGAGTGCTGACAGTGCAGCCAGACAAGACGCAGAACACAAAGTAACAGAAGCCTCAAAACAATCTGGATTCGGAGCAGCTTTGGTGCAGACCATGCTACAGCAGCAGTATCCTGAAGACCTTCGTCAAATGGCAGGTGTACTTCTGAAACACCATGTCAAGGAGCACTGGGCGTCAGAGAGCAAGCATTTCAAGGATCCTGTGGTTGCTGATAATGAGAAGGTCCTTATCAGGCAGCAGCTACCTCAAGGCCTTGCCGACCCCCGTCCGAAGCTCAGGACCGCATCCAGCATGGCAATTGCAGCAATAGCCAAGTGGGATTTGCCAGACGCTTGGCCAGGCTTGTTTGAAATGATTGTCGCTGCAATCACTTCCAAGTCAAGTCAGCACTCCGGTGAGCATATGAATGTGGATACACACAGCGCTGGTGCATGAACAACTTTCACGCTTTCAAGATCGCCTTAAGATGTGTGAAGTCCTTGCATTGCTGACATGTGTTCTCACTGCTGCAGTCGATGGGGCCATACGCTGCTTGAGCTTGCTTGCTGATGATTTGGCAGAAGAGCAAATTATACAGGTGNGCAGACTTGAACCACAGCAGCATCAACATAGGTACAGTACGCTTGCACACAGGTTTGCCTCGTTTCCTGCAGCAGCCACGTGTGTGTGTATATGCTGCAGGTTCCTTCTATGCGGATCTGCCTCGTGTAGAGTCTGTTCGGGTGACCCTGGAGTATGACCTGGGCGCCCCCCTGCACTCCCCCACATGGCTAGATGGCTACCAACGCTTCCAGGTGATGCTCCAGAACTCACANAGCACACATCTGCAACAACAGCACAGACAAGCAACTGATATGTGCATTGAGCTGGACCAGCAGACTTGNTGACCTTCACGCAAGAGATGCAGCCAGGCTCAATGTGCACACCATACTGTTTGACCCTGCATGGCTTGTGTGTCCAGGCCGCCTGTGAGCTGTTGACATGACACAGATCATGAAAACAGCAGCAGTAAAAGCACTCTGGCAGCAACAAATCTAATAGCTGGAAGAACAGCAATAGCAAGGCTGCTGCAGCTTTTAACAGGCTTATGTATGTAGAGGCTGCTTTGTGCCACTGCATGAACAGATGCCAACAAAGGGGCATGATGCCAACCTAGCCCAGAGACATACACAAAACCCTGCCTGGGTAGATGTGTCACACGATCGTGACATAGCACTGCCAAGATGTGCTGCACGGTGCAACAACAACATCTGCCTGCGTTGTTTGTGATAGCAGAGTCATGACAAGAAGTTGACATGCAGTCACCTTGCATGGAGTGAGACCAGCGGCGAGGAAGCCCTGCTCTGCTGGGAGGCCTCTTGGGGGGTGAAGGACCGTCATGCGGCGGCGAGGTCCAGTCTGTATGCATGGCAGCTGGAGCCCTGTCCTCCACGCTGCTCTCATGCTGAGGTGCCTGGGGGATGTCTGTCCTTGTGTCTGCANGCTTTCCCTGAGGGCTGTTCTCTGCAACATCATGCCGCTTTCTCTTTTCTCCAGAAGCGGCCACTGCAGTCCAGTCCAACTTCTTCTGCTTTGCCAACGCTTCTGGCACTTCAGCACCCTTTGGTCCTACTGAAGCATTGTTATCATCCGCATTCAAAGGCGCCCTTGCTTTGCCTGATGCACAACCACCAGGCATAGAGGCGTCTGGCGCAGCTGTATCTGTTTGGTGATTATNTCACTGTTGTGGGCAGCAACCGCTTCCAGCAGCTGGTGGAGCCCATTGTGCCCCAGCTTGTGTACGTCACCATTGGTACGCTCACTGCACCTCCTTGTACTGCAGTACACGCATGCAAATGCATACAAAAAGATGTATGCACATGCTTACTCTGTATTTCGATGCAGCTTGTCTGGAGACATTAACAAGAACTGGCTGCAGTTGTGATATTTGACGGCAGCGTCAAGCACAATTCTGGATCATGCAGCACCAGCTAATGCATTGAAATCACGTGCATGCTGCAATCTGTGGCTGACCTGACACCCATTTTCATGTAGGCTACATGCAGATGACCCAGGACCAGGTTGACAACTGGAGTGAGAACCCAGACCAGTACGTAGCAGATGAAGAAGAGGAGACCTTCAGCGTGCGAGTGTCAGGCGAGCTGGTCCTAGATGAGCTGCTGGATGCCTTCCCAGAGCCCACTGTGGCCGCAGTTGCTGCTGCTGTGCAGAAGCGGTTCCAAGAGGCTGATCAGGCCAAGGTAAGAATGCGTGCTCCGCCAAGTGTCGCAATGCCGTCCCACTAAAATTAGGCTTTACAGACATTGGCAGTTAGAAGTTAGCCAAATTTGCAAGACACACCAAACAAGGAACTGCTTTCCTTGCTTTGTCTCAAGCCACATCCTGTCTGGATGTGAGGGATGTCTTGCTGTGCTGAATTTATTGCACTACATTGTCCGCTACTGTGCACTGTAGCAATCAATAATCTCATTGCGTCAGCTCCCGCTGATGATCACATGCCAACGAGTGAACAGCAGACCCAAGCGTTCAGGCAGAAGACGGCATTGACCCATGTCTCTGGCCAACTCACCTGCAGTGGCAGCAGAGTTGACCCTTCCCCTGACATCATCAGGCCCATGCACAGCAGCAATATAGCACCCGTGGCAGCTGATGCACACAGAAACCTTGCAACTTGACAAAACCTGCAACAGCATGTATTGAGACTCACGCACACAACTCCTTTGTGGCATGTGTTGTGACTCGCGCATACAATGCCTGTGCGAAATGCAGGCAGCAGGGGATGAGAATTGGTGGCGCTTGCGGGAGGCAGCACTGCTGGCCACCGGAGCCACGGCAGACGTCCTGCTGGAGGTTCAGGCCAAGCAGCAGCAGCCCTCCCTCGACATTGCTGCCCTGCTGGCCTCAGTGCTGCAGCGGGATCTGCTGGGATCAGGCAGCCCCCCTTTCCTGGTTGGCCGAGCCCTCTGGATGGCTTCCAGGTAGGCTGACGTCGTGACATCAACAAGTCCTGATCAAATTGTATATACCCCTCCAGCAAACAATGCAGGTAGACCTGTGTTTGTAAGTTGCAGCAGCTCCATAGATGCTCTGGAGACAGCCATGCTCAGGTCCTCAGCCTGGCTGTTTATCAGTTGCTGCCTGCTAAATCTGAAGCGTAATCAGTTGACGTCTATGAGGCAGTCTTTGCCAACAGCAACGTAGACAGCGCTATTACACACAACTTGCAGCGGCATGCGCCATCTATGAAGCTGACCATTATGCTGCCGCGTCACTGAAAGCTGTCGACAGTTCGACGGTGTGGTATGTCTTGAAAGTTGTCGTCAGCAGGCTGATTATCAGAAAGGTCTCTTGAACGCTTCTATTTGTTCAGAGTGGCAGAATGACACAAGGTCTTTGTACCTTAGCCATGGCAGCTGTAACAGTACAGATTGCGAATAGCAACAAGTGATGAAGCCCGTCACAGAAGACCGGCAAAGCAAGCTTGCTGAGGTAGCACTTTCCTGCAGACTGACACCTTATGTTGCATCAGTAGTAGCAACACGCATACCTGTGTCATGGATCACTCTCAAGCTGTGTGTTTGGGTACAGGCTGTGTGAAGCAGTCAGCGAGAAGGACACAGTCCCATTCCTGCAGGCTGCAGCAGCAGGGCTAGCCCCTGAGCAAGCAGCCCCAGTGCAGATAGGAGCCTGCAGGGCACTAGCCCTGCTATGCCCCAGAGTGCCTGCCACTGCCCTCCAGCCCCTGCTCAACCCTATCTACCAAGGTAGGGCTTCATCTTGCATTACTGCCCTCTATGACAAGCTAGCGCGTGAGGCTAGAAACAGCTGAAGGTTTGTGAAGCCACTGCTGTGCATGCTGGTGACTGCCCATGTGGGCTATCTGCAGTTGATGCACGCCAAAAGTAAAGCTGATGCGTCGGGATCAAGCTGCCTGTCAGTGGCTCTTGTCAAGAGTGCTTTTCAATGCTGCTGACGCACATTCTTTGTGGGTCACCTTACATACAGCTGTGCAGGTCTTCACACACTGTCCTTCTGGATGCAGGCTTGGGAGGCATGCTGCAGGGGTCGGGCGATGATGTACTGCACCTGGTGCTGGAATGCTTGGCTGCAGTGATCAGGGTGGATGATGAAGGAGCCCAGGCCTGGGAAGCCCACATCACCCCATGCGTCCTGCAGCTGTGGGTGCAGCACATTCCCGACCCACTGCTGGCAATGGAGGCTGGAGGAGTCATCCAAGCTTTGGCTGCTGGCCCTGCCTTCCCCACTCTGCTGGTGAGCTGCCTGCCTTGCTGTCAAGCTTTGCATAGAAGCCCACATCGCGCAATTGTAACTACACAACTAACCAAATCATTTTCAGCTTCTGACCCCTGCACCTAATATTTTGCGTGCCTTGAGCTGCATGCTTGCTGGAAAACAAGATACCAAGATAGCAGGTGGAGCCAAACTCCTGAATCCAGTGTGCAGAAATGCACAGGATGTCCATCAATCAGGGGATGTAGCTCAGATGGTAGAGCGCCCGCTTAGCATGCGGGAGGTATTGGGATCGATGCCCAACTTCTCCATGAGTCTTGTGAGGTGCAGTTTTTAGCTTTTAGCATGCTAAGAAGTGGTTGCATTTTGACCATGTCATCTTGCAATGCTCCTTCAAAGCAGGAGCTCAACAGCAGCTGCTTGCCCATGCAACGGTATCATCAACTCCGGTTGCTTCTATGCAGCGGCAGGCAGGCAGCTGTCAACGCATGGCTCGTGAGCGGCAATGTCATGTGTACTGCAGCCTGCCAATCTGCTTGTGGCTGTCGTGCACTCAGTTGAGCATCTTGTCACGCAATGTTCTGTCTTCACAGCCTCGTGTGCTAGCTTACATCTTCAGTCACACAAACCATGATTGCGAGCAAACTCCTGCCTGCTTGCTGGCTGCACACAACAATGCCACTCCACTAAGTCCCAAAGCAAATCTGGTGTTTGATACTGATGCAGCAGCTCTGTTTGTGCAGGCCAAGGTGTTACCTGTGCTGGTATCTATCATCAGTCACGCCAACAGCAACAGCCCTGTCCTGGTAGAGGGGGCCCTAGACCTGGTGGGGTCGCTGCTGAAGCCTGCAGCCCTGGAGCAGGCACAGCAGATGCATGCCCTGCTGGCTCAGCCTGTGCAGGCTCTCATCATGCAGCATGATGACCCCGGAGTCCTACAGAGCTGCTCTCAGTACCTCAAGTAAGCACTCAAAACATGCTGTAACCCTGCACTGCCATGTTTGCAGCCTGCCAGGTGTGGTCACTGCATTACTATGCTTGGCTTGCAGGCAGCGTGAAAGCCATATCATTGCTTCCTGTACGGTTCTGAGCATGCTGACATACTCTCTACAAGCTTGGAGAGTTGTGCAGTTTCATGTCAACTGCCACAGCTGATGAGTGAAGAATTTAAGTTCAAGCTAGTTTGCTGCTAGTGCTTCCACAACCGTCATGCGGGGTGCTACACTGACCATGTACTTTGGTTGTATGCAATGCAATTTTCAAGGACAGGGACAACACCAGCATTGCTGCCTCTGCTTCAGCACTACTCACCTTGATAGAGACTGTTGTTGTGCAGGACCATCATTGACATTGGAGGTGTGGATATGCTGTCATGGGGCCCAGGCAGCCAGCAGGACAGCTTGCAGGCCTTGCTGCAGGCAGTCAGCAGACTGCTTCAGCCAGACATGGGGGACTCTGCTTCACTGTACATTGGGGACCTCACTCTGCAGATCCTGCTCAAAATGCCTGCCCAGGTCAGCATCAGGCTGTGCTTGCAGCCAGCTGTATACACTAGCACTCACATGCAAGTGAAAGACTGAGGCCTGCTTTTGGCGAGATTGCACTGCATCCCAAGTTCTCGCAGGATGCACATACTGTGCAAGCCGGCAAAGTGTGCAACTCTATGCTTACTGAACTTGTCAGATGTTGCCACGGTGCAGGTGGGCCCCATTGTGCCGCAGCTGCTGCCGCCAGTAGTAGCCAAGCTTTCTGGAGCAGACAGCTCACCCCTCATAGTCAACCTGCTGCTGGTCATTGCGCAGCTGGTACACATTGACACCAGCCAGCTTGTGGATTGCTTAGCAGCCCAGCCTGCCCCAGGTCACCCTGCACTGCCTTGTTTGCATGCTGTCGAATCAAGCTAGTCTGCTGCTGACATCCCTGGCCACCACATCAAACAATGCTGCAAGGGCCTGTACACGTGGTGATCTACTGTGCCCAGGACTACTGCATTGACTTTACACAATTGTGATCCCCTGCACTCTGCTTGGTTGCTCTGCACTGTGCATCCTGAACTGCCTCACTTGCATGCCACTCAAAGGAAAAATTGATAAGCTGCATGTGTTCCTCTTTCTCTTGAGCCCAATAAGAATAATCGTTGGACTTCAGACACTTTCAAAGAACACATCAAACAGTAAGACTGACAAATCTCAGACTTGCTTAACATTTGTCCCCCACAAAATTTGATGTGCACATTGTCCCGGCTGGTTATGGCTGCTGTGATCTTCGATGACATCAGCAACGTCAGTGCAGGTGCACACCTTTTGTCCTGGCCCTTAACCCATTAGGACCACTCCTCTTTGATTAGACTGTCAACACTAAAGGCATAGTGCGCATCAACATCAACACTGCATTACTTCTGCAGCAGGTGGACAAGGCAGTGGGCTGGATGCTGTGATGGGAATATGGCTTGAGAGGCATGCAGAGTTTCTAGGGCCATACAGGATCAACCTGGCTACAACTGCCCTTGCACAGCTGCTAACCTGTCGCCATCCTGCCCTTGCCAACCTTCAGGTACCCCTCGTGTACAACCTCACACTGTTTGATGTGGGTGAAGCTGAGATGACCTAGAGTATGTGATCACAACTTCTCGTGTATGCAAGCAATTGCTAGTTTCCAAGATGCTGCAGTCAAGGTGACTGTGGGTACCTGTTACTTGACGCACTGCATGTGAGTGTGACTTGCTTGTGTACATAGAGCTCAGTGCAAACAAGTCACATAAGTGTGGGCACGTGTGCGCCAGTAAGCTGCATGTTTGGACACAATGTTTGAATATCTGCATCTATTGCCCAATGACATGCTGTTGCTGCCTCAGCTTGCTCTGCATGACACTCATGTAAGCCGTGATCTGCAAATCCTGCAATGAAGCAGGAGGAGAAGTGTGTATGGATGTGCAGGTGAAAGGCAAGCGGATGGATGTGGACGGTGCTATTCGCACCCGCTCCAAAGCCAAACAGCAAGCAGAGCAGTGGCAGATGGTGCCCCTTCCTGCCAAGCTGCTGGCCATGCTCACAGACACAATCACTGAGTCCCGAGCACTCAAGGCTGCAGGTGCTTGGTCTCAAAGTTGTCCCATGTACACGTCCTTGGCACGAACTATTGTAAGGCTGCTCAGATCAACGTCAGCAATGGTTTGCTGGCGCAATGCATCACAGTGTTTGTGTGTGTACATCATTCCTTGCAGTTGCAAATTGAATTATTGCTGTAACAAAGCCACAGGTATGCAGCAAGTTGTTGAAGCTTGCCAATCATTGGATTGCAAGTTGCTGAATAACTGATATGTTTTACAATTGCAGCTAGTGAATCTGCTGGTCTGAGTCACTAGGCAAGACAGCACATGTCATCATGCACTGCTGCTGGCACCAACAACAGTCTTGGCCCATTGCTCTCTCGAGTTGTTGCCAGAGGTCAGAGGAGCATTTTGACAGCTGTCGATCTGGTCAGGCACTCAGGCTTGGCCTCAAAGGCAGCATTGCATATGATGCTCGCCATGTCTGCAGGTGTGACTAGAAGGGGCCGTCAGGAAGACGATGATGACAGTGATGAGTGGGAAGATGACAGTGATGAGAATGGCAGCTTGTCAGCATTGGGGCTGGGCTTTGGTAAGTTGGTTCAAAGCGGAGTAGTAAAAACATTGTACTGTGCCATACACTACACCCACCTGGTCACCTATGTTTGTGTGTCATGTGTTCTCATGCTATTATGTGATATGTGGTCCTGAAGGGAGATGTGTCAGCATGTCATGCATTGCCAAGAGAGCATTGTGTGACACAGCACAACCACAGCATGGTCACAGCATAGTAATAATAACTATTATTATGATAATTTACAGGTGTGCCAGCCGATGCTAGGTACCGAGGTCACAGCATAGCCACTTACTATCTCAGTGTATGCCAAAAAGCAGGCAAGGAGTTTAGGTATGCATTGTTGCCTTTGCAGGCCTGGACGAAATAGCTGCTGTTGCCAAGGAGGAGGCAGATGACCATTTAAATGACCCTCTTGCCAAACTGGATTTGGAACAGCATCTCGAACAGCAGCTGCGAAGCTTGTATCACAGTGACTCGAGCTGGTTCCAAAGTTTGTGCTCCTCAATGACTCAGGACCAAATTCAGACTGTCAAAAGCATCTTTTGATTACGTGATATTCTTGCACTGAACGCAAGTTATGCTAGTGCTGCATGGCAAGGGTTTTCAGACCGCGTGCTAGCTTTGTGACTGTCTCTCACATTGTGCCTCTGCAAGCCTCGCCTAAGCAGCAAACAGACAATCACACAGGTGTTTCGGTTTCATTGGTGCTCTGGCAAAGCAGTTGCTTTCATGTGTTCAGCTCCACCAGTATGAGACAAAGCTCAAGTCTATGATGTACTCTTTGCACAGACGGGATGCCTTCGGTCCAAACAAGGCCTCCTATCGACCATGAAACGCCTCGCGACATCAACTTCTCTTTTCTTGTCTACTATTTGCACAAATTTCTGTTTCTTCGACACACGTGCTAGAACCAGAACAAGACCTTTAGGTGTCACTCCATTCGGTCCAACATGATATCAACATCGTAATGCTTTGGCTGAATGTCAGTCTGCCATGGTGAGGCTTGTTGCCGCCGCTGTTGGCCCAGCCACGTCGTCTCTACTCATACATTTACATTTGTTATGCAGTGACGGTGTCACAATGCGCCAGCCTGCCCGAGCAAGGAATTGAGCTTCCCTTGGTTTTGGAGTGTGACAACTCCAGGCCCATCATTACATCCACCATAGCTCTTGCCTTGTATGAATATGTTGGGCATGGATGTTCGGTTCGTCATCTGCATACCATCCACACACGCTCAGCGGCTGCAACAGAGGCACTAGCTGACACTGAATAGCAAATTTGTATGACCAATAGCATGTGCAGCAGCATACCTCTGCCAACTGCGATCGGATGGCATTGCCGTCATCCATGGTGTCAAGCTCTACTGCCAAGTACTTAGCACCAGTCTTATCAAGCAATGCCTTTGCATTTTTGCAGAATGGACATCGTGTCCAACTNGTAGTAAAAACATTGTACTGTGCCATACACTACACCCACCTGGTCACCTATGTTTGTGTGTCATGTGTTCTCATGCTATTATGTGATATGTGGTCCTGAAGGGAGATGTGTCAGCATGTCATGCATTGCCAAGAGAGCATTGTGTGACACAGCACAACCACAGCATGGTCACAGCATAGTAATAATAACTATTATTNCATCTGCAAGTGTTGCATGTGTGCTGTGTTGTGAAACCCACTTGGCACTCTCTGGCAAGCCTGCATCAGTCGCAGGATGCCAGACTATCATGCGCAACTGGTCCCTGCTCATCAGGCAACAAGTCAGTGCTAGCCAGCCAGGCACAGCACAGTTCCTGGCTGGATGCCTGATGCAGTTGTTCTGGACTATTAAAGCCACTTGGCAGTGTGTGGTGACCTTGCATCATTTGCAGGATGTCAGAGTATCAGGTGCAACCGGTCCCTGCTCATCAGGCAACAACAAGTCCACGCTAGCAAGTGAAGTGGAGCTTGGCATGGGCGGCACCACAAGCTGGAAGCTGTGTGTGCTAAACCATGCCACATCTCTAGGCATGTTTTTTGAGACAGTAGCAGCTCACGGCAGCCCTTTAGAGCCAGGCCACATCCTGACGCTGCAGTTCCAGACGCAGTATCAGCACCCATGTGGGCAACAGCGGCTGAGAGTTACTACGGTTGCACGGCCTTGGGCGGAACCAGGCTCTGAACAGGTCAGGTTCCACAGTCTAGTTGCAACTCCCTGCAGCATCTCTCAGCTACACCTTGGTTTGATAACCTTTGGATGCGTCAGCAAGCCCTCTGCTTCTGTGCAGCGCTTCCTATGGCCAGTCTGCACTGTAACCACTGCAAAGAAGTCTCTCCACTTGCATTGTACACGTGCAACATTGGGCAACGCAAGTTGCAGCTAACATCTCACCACCCCATGTGTGCCCTGACCTCAGAAAGGGACAGCGCACAATGTTGAGCTCCTGCAGTGCAAGTTCAACATGCATGCACAACTGCATATGCAAAATCTGATGCCTGACCTGGCAAACGCCCATTCAGCTGTTCAGCACATACATGCCAAGCACATGTACACACCAGCTACAACCCTGAGGGAGACACCTGGGAAATGTACCAAGTGCTTGTCCTTGCATTGTAAAAGGCAATGTCATGTTGGCAGAATATTTGCATGCGACGGTAATACCTGTTCATGCAACCAACAAGCGGTGTAGGCTGGGGCAATCGATGTCGATAGGAGCTATGGGCAACAGAACAACAGTTGTTTTGAGACACACATAATTACATACATCAGATGTGTTGGTGGCAGCTGGCATAAACACTCAGCTTGTGGCTTCAGCTTGCCAAGGGGACACCACCACTCTGTTGCTAGCTACATGACACACAATGTCGTAATGTGAACTCCATTTCAGGGTTCACGCTTCAGTATGCTTGCCCCTGAGCGTCGGTCGTTGGGACGGTTGAGATTTCATTATTGATTGTTTAGTCAACATACTCCGTCATACTTGTAAGTCATGGTCGACATGCTTAATGTTTGGCAAGGTGTGATCCACCACCAGCTGCTCAGTAGAGTTATACATAGGTAAGCAGGTACACAGTTATGTCAAGTTGACATCAAGAGGTGCTACAGTCGAACACGTGGTACAACAGCATATCACACCTCGGATCCATCAATACTCCCGACACACATTGCTTGACAAGACATCAGCAAGGATTTTTGGGAGTGTCATTCCATGCCAATATGATGGCGGCTTGTTGCTTGGCAGTACTCGACTGCCCACAGACATGTTAAACAGCAGCACACAAAAATAAGTACCATGTAAGCAGACAGCAGTTACGAAGTTACACAGGAATCAGTCATGTACAGCGCAATCAAGCACAAGTCTGCTCCAAATCCAGTGCAGATGCACCCGTAGAAAACACTGTCTAGCACCTCGCAAGCTGTCACAAGCTCCCAACAGTCTGTAAGGACCATTCACCCACTGTCAAGCTGTTACCGTACCGATTTAAATATGGTTGTATAAATGATTTATTGTTTGGGAAAAATCGTAATTACAGGCATCATGATATGCCACCATAAATTCTACCCCTGTTAGCCGCGTTTGCCGTTATATGACAGCGCAAAACTGCTTAGCCGGCTGGTCGCCACGTACTTGGCCGACGCTGCCACAGTTAAGCATGCACGGCTAGCCGTGCGTTTGCCGGCAATTTCAGTGCTGAAAGCGGATAAAAGTACGCACCGACACTTTGCCAGCCGTTTTNGTACAAACATGCTGACTGTGTGGTCAGCGCAAAGCTTGTGTAGTCAAGAAGCACCTGTGACAGCCAGTCTGCATCTGACAACCTATTGTAGCTCATGAGTCTCATATGAACACATGTTCACATGCAGACCGGTTCCTGTTGTGAGCTCAAGAACGCAACTGAAGGTGAGATGGTCGTGCACTGGCCAGAACCAACACGCAGACTTAATGCAATCAAATTGTGGAAGAGTCAACATGTAGCAGGTGCTGACGACACTGGCAGCAAGCTGTGCGTAGTTACAATGACTTGACATATCAAAAAGAACCGTTGAGCATGTCTGCTGCTGACCTTTGAGTTGTCCCTTACATGTCACAAACAGCAGACATAGTCAACTATCAGTTGCTGCCCTCCATGCAAGGCTTTCAGCCAGCAGCACTTGAGCACACTGGCAATTCGCAAAAGGCAACACAGGGCTGCAGCAGATCTTACTGGATGCAGTGGGTGTGCAGGATGTGGATGAGGGCATTCAGGTGGGGCGGCAAGGGCCCCTTCTCTCCTGTGACTGTCTCAGGAGGGAAGTGCTCCCTGCAATCACCATGCAATTGTTGAGGTCTGGCTGTGAGCAAACCAGCAGCTGCATGACCTTTGGCAGCTTGCATGTCAATGACAGCTCTGTTGCGTCACTACACATTGCACGCCCTCCAGTGAAAGCAGCTATGTAATCCTGTCAAAAGTACACTTGATATGTTGTGCGCTGTGTACACGTATGCCTACAACACCAAACGCCCTGGTTGATGAACAATCTTCAGGTCAGGTGCTCTGAACATGAGTAGCTACTGTAGGTCAGCTTAGAGGAGCCGGTTGAGACCTATTCCGTCAGCACATGTGAGTACTGGCATTGCTGCACAGACTGCACATGCAGAAGGCCATGCAATATGACCATGTGTTCAGACCTGGTTTCAGAGCAACATGTTGCGCAAAGCTTTGTGCGTTCAACAAGATGTGTGCTGGCCATTTCCAGGTCACAGCACCAACAGCACAGGCAGCAATGCCAGCAAAGCCAGCACTCTCGGCAAGGTGGTTAGGAAGAGCTGGTGAGGAAGCCATAATACTGTACATGGCAAGATTATACAAGGCACAGGGACATGCCCGAGTATTTTCAGACATACACTGACTTGACCAGCAATGTTTGCATGCCAACCAGTCCTGTATGTGCAGGGCACAAACAGCAATCTTCCAAAACTGGTTAGACCAAAGCCTGCATGATCAATCTCCAAATCACATTGTGCAGTACATGGTTGAGAAGAGAGTCAACCTGAGCTGCGCTGCCTCCAGCAGAATGAGGTGGCTGGCCTGGCCCACTGCCAGCAGCCTGTCCGGCACCTGCTCAGCAGCGGCCTGAGGAGCAGGTGAGGCTTGCCGGCGCATGCTGGACCCTGCTGGGGAGCCCTGGGGATTGGGCTGGCCCCATCTCTTAGACATGTACTGCGTGACGCCCCTTGGTACGCCGTATGCAGCAAAGGCATCTGCCAGCCAGGAGTCTGTGTGCAGGCTGTCGTAGGGCTGCAGCGGCCTCGCACCTACATGGTACTCACAGGGTCCCTCATGCTTGTAAGGCAATCACTGAAAGCAGGGCTGCATGTTGGAGCCTGTGCTGTGTCAAATACGCAGCCACTTCAGTGTCTTATGTCTTATGTTTCACATGCAAGATGCAATGGGGAGGGAAAAGACCAATGAGGACATGCAGTCAGCCTCATGCATGTGTGTATCAGCAGTAGTGACCAGTCTTCGTTTTTGTCATGCTTTACCTAAGTTCTGGGTCAGACACAAGCCCTGCCTTTGAACAAACAAGATGCAAGCTGAAATGCATACAGCTGACAAGAGCTGAAGCAGAACGCTCACAGTGAGAGCTGAGGGGTGCAATGTGAAGCAAATGCAGGCTTGACATGTGTAGGGGCGACAAGATGGTATGTCGCACAGACAGAGCACGGACTTACCTCCCAAGCTTGATGCAGATGATCTCAGCCGTGGCCATGTCACACTGTGCTGGCTGAATGGCATGCTGAGCTCAGTCACAAGCTGCTGTGCAGCCGCATGTTGCTGTGTGCTAGGCGGTGTCTGGTCTGGCCTTGCTTCTTCTGCTCCTGACCTGTGTTACGCTTACAGCAGATAATTGCTTGCAACATGTGTGAGGCCAATTGTACCTACTTCTTTGGCCTTGCAACATTGCAGGCCTTGCCTTGTGCAGGTGCAACTAAGTGTGGTGTGCGGCATGTTGCAAGCAGGCTGCCTCCCAGCTCCTCTTGTCACTACTGCCGCTACATGTTCCAGTTCTCGCATACCATCACAACTGAGTACCACTGCATGTTATGCTATGAATGACTACACAAGCTGGCTTTGTTGAGGGCTGCTCACCGTGTGGTGAGATGCAGAGAGCGGGGCGCATGAAGCGTGTGCTGGCTGGGACTACCAGGCAGGCTTGCAGCTACGCCTGGCAGAGCTACGCCTGTGGGCTGTGCTGCACTTGCTGCAATCCCTAAACTTGCAGTTTGAGGAGCCTTTGTAACTTTTGCCTGCTTCAAGCTCGTGGACAGCTTGTTGATCTGAACCTTGGCCAGTCTCTGCATCACGCAGGCCACACCTTGACTGGTACTCAATGTTGCTAACTACTGGACAACCAGTACACAGAAGAATGCACCATGTTCTATCTTGTTGTTGGTGCTATGACTATGAAGATCCAAGCATGTGTGTGGGCTTACATTGTCCTCTGTCAACTGGGAGACTTTGCGAGCAAGGCAGATGACGTCCTCAGCAAGCTGCTCAGGATCACGGTTGTACAGCAGAGAACCAGGATGCACCGCCATACTGTCCCTGGGACTGCAAGGCATTGGAGGGCTACACCAAGATGGGCCCTCTACTGTTTTCAGCTGCCCTGTATAGACTTTGGGGTTCCAGGTCCTGCGAGACCAGCACAAGCCATATCGCACAGCACAGCAGCGCAAAGAGCCACAGCTTGCTGGCACAATTGTGACAGATCACAGCACTGCAGCAGCCTCATGCATTTCTGTACCAGCCAGACATTGCATGCTGGCAAAAGACTACATATCTGATTACTGGATGCGACGGCTGACAGCTGGACAGCCTTGAAGTGGCAGAAACAGAAAATGTATTCAGTGCCATAGGGCATGATATGTGCCTATGGACATTGTCTGTGTGACAGCATGCACGCCCAGTTGCAACAAACCTGTGGAGAGTTGATTCAGACGGCATGCTGACTAGAGGTGGCTGGGCATCCCTGGCATGCCTGCCATGCTGTGAGGGTGGCCTGAAGGCCTGTGATACAGGTTGCGGGAGTTGGTGTGCCATTGTCACATTGAGGTTCGTGGTTCATGCTTGCTGACAACAGATGTAGTGCTGAGAAAGCATACTCCAGGGGGCACTTGTGGGTGGCATGCAGCGTCTTGGCTGAGTTAGCAGCGGGGCTGCATCGTGATCTGCAGCAACCTGTGCTTGGTCATCATTTGGCATTGCAACTTCCGCAATAGTGACATCTGGAGCAGCTACAATGATGAGTTATGAACTGTGGACCAGCACAACCTCACCAAAGGCCTAGTTCAGTCATTTGACCTGATTGTGACTATGTAACTGCACGCGCCGCTGCATACTCGTGTACTATTGTGCTTGTTCGACAATTCACCAAGCTGTATTACATCTCGTGAAACCATGGACTCATACAGGATATGCTTGCCATGACATGCTGACCTGTGTCACATCAAGCGCATCATACTCTCTCTGTTGGCACAAACCAGGCTGATGCCTGTGCTTATGCGAGCATGGATGACAGTTGACGCTGAGCTCAATCTGGAGATACAAGTGGTCAACAAGGTATCTGCTTTCAGGCCTGGGCTGCGTCGAAACGTCGAACCCGACCTCGGTGAGAATCAAGATCGGGACACAGGGTTTGGACCCAGTCACATGCTGCACACTGGTCTCGCGGCGTTGCACTTGATGGTCGGTAGTCACGTCATGCCTTCCCGTTACAACGGGAACGGGTTTCTGCTGCCAGCAACCAACGGCTGGTTCAGATATTCAATCACACCGCCGTGCTTGGTTGTTGAGACGCAACACCGTGCTACTAGTCGAGAGCCGATAGTCTGTACGAACGTCCTGTACACCACATCGTGGCATCCAGTGCTGAGCGACACCGCAAACCGCAGTGATGGGGCAAAGCGCCGTGGCAGTGTGCACAAAGGGCGTCAAGGCTTTGATCGACAGTCGCTGCTGAAAACGTGGCGCCCCATGTACAACGACCGTCAAGTCCTGATCAGGAGCTCAGGGTGAACCAATCTGTTCGCACGACAAGCGAACAAACCGAGTTCCACGGTGCCATCCTTTACAGACGAACATCCCCTCAACCGAGCATTTCAACAATCTGTGCCCCACCTGCACAGCAACGTAGCTATGTGTACAGCACGCAAAACACTCACTCGTCCTACTTTGCGCTGTCGCACGGCTGCCTGGGTTTGATCACGCACTGTACGAGAGACCAGGAGTTCAATAGGTTCACAGGCTCCGGCTGATGTCTCGTGTGAAAAGTCAACGATGCTCAGCAAAACGTGAGGGCCACGGTGTCGCAGAACTGCATGAAGCTCGAAGGTTCCAGACTGCTGTTATTCGCAGGCATCCTACCCAGCGTTCAATGCCTGTAGTACCAGACAGTTGTCTCAAGAGACTAGGATGAGGTCGTGAATGCGTAAACAACGCGCCACATAGCCCACATACGCATGTCTGAGCCAGCTGTCCCTGCAGCTGTTTCTTCAAAGTATCACCTGACACATAAGACGTGATCTGGAACACGTGTGCAGTGCTGTTTAGCAGTGTAACTCTGGCTCGCATCCTGACACCCCTTGTAGCTCTGTTGTCTGACCTCAATTGTATCAGGCGACTACATTGTCACAAGGATGCAAGAAGCAGAATCCTTGAGTTTTCTGCTGATCATGCACCAGGTTTTTGCTGAATAGCAGTCACGCATGCAGGTGGAGTTGCCCTTAGGAGCAACAGAAGACCGCATCTGTGGCACCATTGACATTGAGAAGGCTTTACAAGAGGGCATCAAGGCATATGAGCAAGTGCTATTGCCTGATTTTAGCCAGTCACTGACTTCATAGCTGGCAAGAAGATGGCGACAACAGGGTAAACAGCAACTGCAAAACAATGACCTGAGCAAGTTTAGGCCTGCAGCACATGTACACACCAGCTACAACCCTGAGGGAGACACCTGGGAAATGTACCAAGTGCTTGTCCTTGCATTGTAAAAGGCAATGTCATGTTGGCAGAATATTTGCATGCGACGGTAATACCTGTTCATGCAACCAACAAGCGGTGTAGGCTGGGGCAATCGATGTCGATAGGAGCTATGGGCAACAGAACAACAGTTGTTTTGAGACACACATAATTACATACATCAGATGTGTTGGTGGCAGCTGGCATAAACACTCAGCTTGTGGCTTCAGCTTGCCAAGGGGACACCACCACTCTGTTGCTAGCTACATGACACACAATGTCGTAATGTGAACTCCATTTCAGGGTTCACGCTTCAGTATGCTTGCCCCTGAGCGTCGGTCGTTGGGACGGTTGAGATTTCATTATTGATTGTTTAGTCAACATACTCCGTCATACTTGTAAGTCATGGTCGACATGCTTAATGTTTGGCAAGGTGTGATCCACCACCAGCTGCTCAGTAGAGTTATACATAGGTAAGCAGGTACACAGTTATGTCAAGTTGACATCAAGAGGTGCTACAGTCGAACACGTGGTACAACAGCATATCACACCTCGGATCCATCAATACTCCCGACACACATTGCTTGACAAGACATCAGCAAGGATTTTTGGGAGTGTCATTCCATGCCAATATGATGGCGGCTTGTTGCTTGGCAGTACTCGACTGCCCACAGACATGTTAAACAGCAGCACACAAAAATAAGTACCATGTAAGCAGACAGCAGTTACGAAGTTACACAGGAATCAGTCATGTACAGCGCAATCAAGCACAAGTCTGCTCCAAATCCAGTGCAGATGCACCCGTAGAAAACACTGTCTAGCACCTCGCAAGCTGTCACAAGCTCCCAACAGTCTGTAAGGACCATTCACCCACTGTCAAGCTGTTACCGTACCGATTTAAATATGGTTGTATAAATGATTTATTGTTTGGGAAAAATCGTAATTACAGGCATCATGATATGCCACCATAAATTCTACCCCTGTTAGCCGCGTTTGCCGTTATATGACAGCGCAAAACTGCTTAGCCGGCTGGTCGCCACGTACTTGGCCGACGCTGCCACAGTTAAGCATGCACGGCTAGCCGTGCGTTTGCCGGCAATTTCAGTGCTGAAAGCGGATAAAAGTACGCACCGACACTTTGCCAGCCGTTTTACGGCAGCTGAGTCAGCCGTCAGGTTGCCGAGCACCAGTAGCTTAAAGCAATGGCAACCGCTTTGCTGTGACAGATGCCACTGTTTCACCGGCAATTCTCGGCTAAACAGTAGCCGCGCCATGCACAAAATGCTGCCAGAGTCAGGTGCTCTTTTGCTTGCTTACATGTGACATTGAAACCTCTGCATGAGCGCATGAGACACCTTTAACTGTAAGGCAAGCTGCCTGCTGCTCTCATTGTGGGACGTACATGTTTATGCAAGCAAGTCACAGGTTAGTCTATGGCTAGACATGTCACTGTTTGATCCAAGGCAAGTCAAGCAGTTATTTAAGTGGCTGCTAGCTAGCTAGCTACAGCTTCTTGTTGTCATCACTGCTGCTGTCATTGCAAGCGCTGGGCTTTTGCTGGTGGGTAGACCTTGTAGAGGATTTGTCACTGCGCTTGACCTTGCTGTCAGCCTCTGAGTCAGCCTTTGATGCAGTTGCCAGATCGGTCTCCTTTGCTGCTAAAGCGCTAGCGCCTTCCTTGTGTTCTGCTATTGTCTGACCGTCTGAATGAGTGCTGTCCTCAGAGTCCGCACGCTTGTGCCTCTTGCCTCATGTGCATGACAGCCACATCTCAAGCTTGGAAGTTCTGGTCACGCATGCAACATCAAAGATAGGCTGAGCACGGTCACCATTAACAATATAGTCAGCTAGCAATGAAGCAACAAAGATGGCTACCACGGTTGTCCAACTCGTGGATGAATTTCTTCCTGATTTCCTCCCGCAACTTGTGGTTTGGAATGGACTGTGAACACCTATCTCTTCCTCCGTGCTTACCCGCATGCCTTTGACAGGTTTATCTACTGCCTAGTAAAGCGTACTTTGTAAACAAGCATCAACTATCTGTCATTGCACGCAAGGGCTATTGATGCATGCAGCCAAGCTCCACTTGACCAAGGTCTATGTATCGTTGGTTGCATTGTGATTGTGTAGAAGCGTTTGCAGCTATGGTTGTTGTACCTCATGGAAAACTCTGATACTCTTGAGGTCCTGGATCGCTTGTGTTCTTTCGAGAAGACATCCATCTTCTTGTTGAACTTGCGGTTAAGGTGAGCACCCATTACTTTTCTTGCAGACGGCCAAGCCCGCTGACCTTTGCGTGTCTTGACTGTTTGTGCTGACCGTGAAGCCCAGCGTTATTTTTCGCTTGATCTGTGACTGGGGATCGCGCCAAAACCTTTTGAATAAAATTTTCAAAATTTTCAAAAATTTTCAAAGTTTTCGAAGTTTTGGAATAAATATTGGTGAGTTAGGGTAGGCACTGTGGGTTAGGTTTTAGGCTGTTTCAGGGAATGTGCGAGATTGTGCGAGAAATAACGCTGAATGTTTGTGAATGGCCTGTTTTGCCTCCTACTGTGTTTAGGCCTCCTGCGAAAACAAAACCCTGTGACATTTTGTTGTTAGTGGCGCACAACAAAGTCAGCACAATAATGTATGAACGTCACGAGCAAGCTGCACCTTCACCAGCAAGGCTCTTCACTGGCTGCAGCAAGGTCAGCCTATCAGAGTTAGAGAGCTTGTCCCCAACAGCTGCTTTCAGTTCTGCCACTTTGTCTGCCATTTTAGCCTTGTTTTGTGCAGCAAGTTTTTCAGCTGTGTACCCACAAGGTATTGAAGGAATGACCTGCTACAGACAGGCGTAGTACGTTGCAGGCCAGAAGTGTTGAGAGGATAGGTTACTCAGTATAGCAACCATGTACAAACAAAGTCTCACCTTTCTTTGTCGAGGTAATCTACAATGACGTTTCAACATACAAAGCAAAGTGCTGTTACCAACGTACTTTACGGTGCCGACATATCTTGGTTAGATCCGGTACGGTACTTATGTCAAAACTTGCATGCACCTTGACACGTGCTATGTCAACCAGATGCCTCTGAGGTAGCTTCGTCCTTCAGGAGTAGTTCACATATGTGGTCCAGCAAGGGCTTAGAAACGAAATCAGACGGGTTGAAGACCATATGTTGCAAAACAGCGGTCTATCGAGACATTGGGTCGAGGTGCCAAGCAACCTTCTCATGAGCTACGCTGTAGTGAAGACTGATGCTGATTACCATGTTCGTACCTGACTGACGCATGTGTCAGGACCCACGATGCGGCGCAGGACTAGCAACTTAAACCGCTCGTACGCTGAGTACTTGAACCACAACCTTCAGTCAGCACGAGAAAAAGTTCAGACCCGACAACAAACAAATTAAACAACAAGATCAGAGCGTTGTACGCAAGCCAAGCAGCTTTGACAACAATCCTGCGCAAGCATAAGGCCCGAAATATTCTAAACACACGAGAGCAGATGCAGCTTCCTCACACGTACTTGTATACCTGATCAAAAGGGCCCTCAAACTAAAGTTACGCAGCAGACTTTTGTTCATCTTGAATCCCGTGGCAACTCTGGGAGCAAAGAAAGCAGGCTGGGTAGACTGTAAAAAGAAACGCTTTTGACTAAAGTCATTTTGGTGAACTCATATCTAAACTCAGGCTACTCTATCAGTAAGCGAGGTTTATGTCAGGCTCTGATCATTGTGATTGCTGTAAGCGAGGAATGGGTCAGCCAAGGTGAGCGATGCATTTAGGACTCACAGCCAAACTGACTGCACGAA